>JAKOGI010000075.1:5000-122500 GCA_029747015.1 Carnegiea gigantea
TTGTCTCACAAACTCATGTCTCAAGCTAATATGTTTAGACTTGCCATTATAGATTTTACTGTATGCTCTAGACATAGTGGCTTCGCTATCGCAATACAAGGAGATTGGCGGCATTGGTTGTGGCCACAACTCTATATCCAATAATAAATTTCTCAGCCATTTCACTTCCTTGCCTGCAACCGCCAAGGCTATAAACTCAGCCTCCATGGTTGAGTGTGAGATGCAAGTTTACTTCTTTGAGGCCCAACTAATAGCTGCACCATCCAGAGTAAAAATCCAACCAGAAGTGGACTTATTATCAGTAGCACTTGTAATCCAACTTGCATCTGTGAAACCTTTTAGAACTGTAGGAAAATTATGATTAAAGATTCCTAAGTCTTTAGTTCTTTTAAAGTATCCAAGTACCCTAACTATTGCCTTCCAATGCATTGTGCTGGGTTTACTTGTAAACCTTGACAATTTGCACACAACAAAAGCAATGTCTGGTCTAGTACAATGCATGGCGTACATCAAACTTCCATTAGCACTAGCATACACAAGTTGTGCTATAGCTCTTCCCGTGTTTTCAACTAGTTTCATACTAGTGTCATAGGGAGTGTTTGCTTCTTTTATCCCAAGATGCTTATACTTATCTAACACTTTAGATATATAATGGGATTGGTTAAGAGCATATCCTCCACTATGTTTCTTCACCTTAATGCCTAAGATAGTGTCCACCTCATTCAAATCCTTCATCTTGAATTGTGAGGTAAGATACTTCTTAGTCTCTTGAATTCCTTCTAAGTTAGTGCCAAAGATTAGTAGTCGTCCACATATAGACAAATGATCACTCCATAACGCTCTTTAAACTTAGAGTAAATGCACTTATCAGCATTGTTATTAGTGAAACCACTAGCAAGTATTGTCCCATCAAACCTTTCGTGCCATTGTCTAGGTGCTTGCTTTAGTCCATATAATGACTTTACCAGTCTACATACTTTCTTTTCATTTCTCGGTAGTATAAAACTTTTAAGTTGCTCCATGTAGATCTTTTCATCAAGATCTCCATTTAAAAAAGCTGTCTTAACATCCATTCGATGAATGTGTAACCCATGTATAGAAGCCAAAGCAATCGAAGTTCTAATGGAAGAGATTCTTGCCATCGGAGCATAGGTGTCAAAATAATCTATTCCTTCCTTTCGAGTGAAACCTTTGGCTACTAGTCTTGCCTTGAAGGTATGTACAGTTCCATCTGTATTCCTTTTCCTTCTAAAGACCCATTTACACTTAATGCGTTTGCATCCTAGAGGCAAATCTTTTAGAACCCAAATATTGTTTGACAATATTGAGTTCATTTCATCCTCTATTGCCTCTTTACAAAAACTAGCGTCCCTAGAAGCCGTAGCTTTATTGAACGTCTTTGGATCCTCTTGTTCCACGTGGAGAACAATGGGTATTTTGTGAGTAACACTTGTTCTATCTCCTTCTACAAGGAACACTAAGGCTTGTGAGGAGGTGAACTCATTTCCTAAACTCTTTTCTTTATGCAGCCTTTGACTCCTTCATGGTTCTATTGGAACCTCATAATGTCTTTTAGAACTTTCAGGAGTTTTCTTTTGCGACAGAGATTGATTTTCAATGGTAGAATTAAAATGCTCAACAATGTCTTTGCTAAGTTTATCTTCAAAAAACTCAGCATCTCTTGATTCTACAATCATATTAGATTGTAAGTCCATAGAACCTGTAAGCCTTAGAATTTTGAGCTTATCCTACAAAAATGCTTTTGATTCCTCAAGGTCCCAACTTGGTTCTCTTAGGATCAGGAACCCTGTAATAGGCCAAACATCTCCACACTTTGAGATAATTAAGATTGGGTTTTCTACCCTTCCATATCTCATATGGAGGTACTTTCCTTTCCCTAGATGGTATTTTATTATAAATATGACGAGCGGTAAGTAAGGCTTCTCCCCACAAATTATTGGACAATTTGGCACTTAGAAGCATCGAGTTAACCATCTTCTCGAAAGTATGATTCTTTCTTTAAGTCAAACCATTTTATTGAGGAGTATAAGGGGCAGTTCTTTGATGAATAATACCAAATTCTTCACAAAGATTATCAAACTCCTCGAAGAAGTATTCACCCCCTCTATCACTTCTAAGAATTTTAATCATTCTTTTTGTTTTGATTTTCTACTTCCGCCTTATAACGTTTGAATGCATTAAATGCTTCATCCTTACCCCTTAACAAATACACATAAGTTTACCAAGAAGTATCATCTATGAAGGTTATAAAATAATACTTACCTCCTCTTATAAAAATACCATTAAATTCACAAATGTCAGAATGTACCAAATCAAAATTTGTGTAGTTCTTTCAACTTTAGGAAAAGGTTTATTTTGGCTTGAGCAGAAGTTTCATATTTGTTCTTTTTAATATTATCTTTAATAGGCAAGTAGCCATTCTTGTGCATATATTGTAAAGATGAAAAACTTAAGTGTGCCAATTCATCTAGCATGCCACAAAGAAGAAGGATCCACAAAGTAAATAGAAACATCATTTATTTCATTAATTCCATCAAGATTGAGTTTGAACATGCCATCATTGGTGTACCCCTTACTCGCAAATATCTCATTCTTAGAAAGTACAACATGATCAGACTCTAGAATGGTTTTAAAACCATTCTTACAAAGTAGAAAAGCAAATACAAGATTCTTTCTAATCTCAGGAACATGAAACACATTTTTAAGGTTAACTTCTTTCCCGAAGTAAATTGAAGTTTCACGGTGCCTTGTCCAAGAACCTTGGCCTCAGAATGGTTTCCCATTAGCACTTTCTTGTCAACGGCTTCCTCATAACTCTTGAATTGTGCCCTGTCATTGCAAATATGCACACTAGCACCAGAGTCTACCCACCATCCAACGGATTTGGTGGTAGCCATATGCACCTCAGTCACCATACCAATTTGTAGGCCTTTGAAACTAGTGACCATAGCAACAAATTCTTGATTTTCATTTTCAACCAAGTTAGCCTTGGCTTGTGAAGTATCTCTTTTGAATTTCTTGACAAGATTACAATCCTTTATGTTGTGCCCTTTTTTATTACAACCATAGTACTTACGATTGTTTTTCTTGTCATTCTTATTTTTGTTGTTGTTGCTACCCTCAGGTGCTTTCCTCTTGTTTTTCTTGGGCTTTTCATTCACATAGTTTACATTAGAACTATTCGGAAAATTTGAGGCATCTCTTTTCCAAGTCTCCTCCTCAATTCGAAGATGTCTCATGATTTTCTCTACTGTGAAGTCTTTTTACGTGTGAAGAAGCTTCTTCCTATAGTCATTCTAAGCAGACGGCAATTTGTGCTCCCACTTGAAAAGCTTCGAGACTTGCAACTTATGCACTTGGTCAAGTATTGGGATTGAATCTAATATTTTAAATTCTAAAAATTTTATAATCAGAAATTTATCAGTACGTTGCCTTTCAATATTGTACTTGGTCTCTAGTGCCTTCCAAATTTAGTTGGGAGAAGAGATTGGCATGTAGAGATTGTAAAGGCGGTCTGACAATGTGTTGAGAATATGCCCCTGGCATACATACTCATCCTCTTGGCGCTTCTTCTTCAATTCTGCAACCTTTACCTTCTCTTCCGAAGTAGCATCTTGAGAGGCTTCAGAAATAGCCTCCAATTTGGGGTTGAGAACATACACGACATTTAAAGCTGTGAGTAGAAACAACATCTTGTCCTTCCAACGATTGAAGTTTGTGCCATCAAAACGATCCAATTTGACAAAGTCTTGGTTTAAGACTTTGAAAGATGCAGTGGATGAGGAATCAGCCATATTAACACCTTAAAATAATTGGGAATATAAGATGTATACAAGCAATTTGTGGAGAAATCGTAAAGGCTTAAGGCGTGAATAACACTATCTTTAAGGTATTATTTGCCCTATCTCACAAAGATTGCTCTTGATTTCAGCAAAGATACCCCCAGGATACAAAAAGCCTTTTGTGAATTTTTCTGAAGAGCAAAATCAAAGAAATTCCCTTTGTTTCTTAGAATTTATATAGGTACTTGTCAACCAATGTGTCTTATCTGATTCTAACTAATAAAATTTGGAAAAGCGCAATCGGTTCATGACACATTCACTCTGGACATGGGCAAAGACTCAACACCACGGACCGTGGGGTGTACCACATGTTAAAGCATAAATTATGATATTTTATACCCTTTTATTTTTCTAATAATTGCGCGAAATAAATTGGTTAATTAGATTTTTAGTAACAATTTGTTCATTTTGTAGGAATTGAAAAAAAACTTGAGAAAAATGATAAATAATGCTCAAGAGAAGCAATGGATCAGGGTAAGCAATAAAAGACAAGGAAAAGCCGGTCCAACACTGAAGTCCAGCGTGCAAGCCTAGTCTGCAGCCCAATTCTCCCTTCACAGTCCCTTTATTCCTTTTCTCTCTGTGGACCGTCCCAGCTGCTGTGCTTTTCTTCTCCTCTTCACCGGCTGGGGTCTGTGTTCCCAACTAGCCTGCTCTTCTCTCATTTAACTATCACATGCTAGGCACATGACTTTAGCAGCTATTCCCCCCCGTCCTTTCTTCTTCTTCCTCTTGCGTTACCCAGCCGACCTCCACAGCTGAGAAACAGATCGAGAGAGCAAAACAGGGGAGACCCAACAGGTTGGCGTCCGTGGCTCTTCGCCTTCCCATGTTCATCCGTTACTTCTTCTCTCTCCTCCATCATTACCCTTGATCATTGTCATCATCAAATAGCTGGTTACAGGAATTGATTGCAAGGGGCTGAAGGATGGGGCTTTTAATGGCTGCCTGAAATAGAGCATAAGCAAAGAAGAAAATAGGGAGAAAAAAATCGAAGTCGAGCTTTCAGTTGTTTTTTTTCAGATTCTTGGAATATTAAGTTGTGGAAAGGAGTGTAGTTTATTCTGTTTTGCTTCAAATTTCAGTTCTGGTTTTTTTAGTTTCATTTTTTTTTTTTTGCAAGTTTCATACTCAAATTCAGGTTTCTAATTTGTAATCGTCACTGAGTAAACGTTAGTTCAATTGAAGAAGGGTTTGGATTGAATTTCTAGAAAGGATTCTCTGAGATTTGATTGTGAAATCTCAGTTATGGGCTCTCTATTTCTGGGTTCGAATTGCCCAGACCTTGGGTTCCTTTGCTCCGTTTCATCTTTCTCTCTTTTTCTCAAGTGCAAGAATTAACTGCGGTAAAGTGTTGGTGGTCAAAACTGTTTGCTACATTTTTATTTTGGTGTTTTGTCTTTGCAAGTTGGAGCTTCCGATGCCACCAATTAATATTGTTTATTTAGTTTAGTAATTGGTAGAATAACTTGACTTTGGAGTTGGGTAATTAGCATTTAGTTTTACTTTAGTTTAAAATTTTTGGCAACGTAATTTCACAACCATACCTGAAGACGATACCCGTAATTACTACGGCAGTAAACTGTGTGCTTGCAGAAATTCACAAGAAGTTTTTTGGCACCGTTGCTGGGGATGATATTATGAAATTAGGTTTCCTTGAATCATAGTCAATCGATTCGTTTTTGTTTTAATTTTAGAGTTGTGATTTTTAATTTTAGTTGAGTCATTATTTTGTTTTAGAAATTTAGTTTAGTTTTAATTTTGAATTTCGTTAGTATTTTGATTTTTGATTTTGCCGAGATTAGTTTTATTTTTAGAGTTTATTGTTTCCTAAAAAAACAGTACTAGTGCATTTGGTTTATGCATAGCAAAAGACACAAAGTAGAACTGATCCAGAGAAAAACAATCAGTGCAGATTTTTTTATTACTTTTGCATCTGTTTGAATTTTCTAGGCGAATTCTGGTGTGATTTTTGCTATTTTGATTTTTTTTTTTTTCTAGATTGAGCACAATGGTTAGAGTTTGTGTGAGTTTTTGTGCAATTTTTGGAACTATCATGATTTTTCTGTGAATTTTAGACTTAATAATTTGTTTGTATTTTTCTGCACTATTCGGGGATAGAAAAAATTCAAGAAAAATTATATTTATGTCCTTTGTGATTGTGTGGAATTTACTGTATATTTAGTTTGGATTTTAGGAGTCTTATTTTCTATTTTAATTGTGTTTTTTTAAGAATTAGGTTGTTTATGTGTAGTTTTATTTTTTATTTACTTTTAGTTTCTTTCTGTTTGTGATTTTGTTTGAGTTTTGCTTATTTTCTATTTGTAAATTGTTTTTAGTTTTATTCACTCTTTTTTTTGTTTTGTTTTGCGGCTTTAAAGAAAGGAAAAAAATAGAAAAATCAAAAAAATTTAAAAAAATCAAAGAAAAAGAAAAGACCAAAAATAGAACCTTTGGAGAGGGTCTGGGATTTGTATGACTAGTTGGGTTAGAAATCCTGAAAATAATAGACTTTTTAGATATGAACCTGACCCCGAGATTGAATTAACATCCGAATCTGAACCCAAGCCTAAAATCGAAGAAATGGCACAAGAAAGATCTTTGAGTGATATCTTCTATCATCCTAGGATTGCTTTGCCATCTTCTTTTACTATACTTGACCTTGGACCAAATGTAACTTTCGAATTGAGACCTCATTATACTTAAGTGCTCCCTAAATTTACTGGTTTAGAGGATGCTTATTTATTTTTGAGGGAATTCGAAGAAGTATACTCTATGATGCATTTTCCTAATATCCCCATTGATATTGTGTGTGTGAAATTGATTCTTTTTACTTTGAAAGACTCTGCTAAACGTTGGATGTATGGCTTGGCTACTAATTCTGTTACTTCTTGGAATGATTTTGTACGATTGTTCTTAAGAAAATATTTTCCTAATACCAAGACTGTTAAGCTGAGGAATGAAATTACTCAATTTGTGCAGCTCGATAGGGAATCATTTTGAAAATTTTTTGATAGGTTCAAAAATTTGCTGGCCCAGTGTCCTTATCATGGTTTAGGCCAGGCACATTTGTGCCAGATTGTTTATGAAAGACTTGACTAATAAACTAGAACCATGGTAGAGTCCATGTGTTAGGGTGGCTTTCTTTCTAAAAGCGCCATGACTGCTTGGGAATTTTTAGATGATTTAGCTGACAAAACCATGCAATGGGAAACTGCTCGTGATGACAGTCTAAGTTCTAGGATTATAAGGGGTAGGTTGCATTCTGTCTCTGATGTAAGTCACTTGGAGTCTAAGATTGCTGTTCTAAAAAATATGTTAAAGGGGTTGTCTCCCCAAATGCTCCAGATATCTCAGACTCCTACTGTGTCATATTCCCATTATCAGGCCTTAGATCATTCCTTAAGTGCTTGTCCTTATTTTTCTCATCAGTTAATAACTGGACAAGAGCAAGCGACTATGGCTTTCTAGAGACCAAAGAACGACCCATTTTCCCCTTATTATAATCCAGGGTGAAGGAATCACCCTAACTTTTCTTGAAATAATGGACTGAATGCTGTAATTCCTAACTCCCAACCTATTTCTCATCCTCCCAATTCTTTTCAAAGATTGATTTTCCAGGTGTGCCTAATCCACCTAGACCTCCACCCCCTATAGCTCAAGCTCAACCTCCTCCTGGTTACACTGATATTGATAGAATGAAGAGGAGAATTAACAGTAATGTGGAGAGAATGATAAGTGCTAATATGGAGAAAATGATGCGAATGATGACTGAACAGTTTTTCCAATTAGCATCATCTTCTAGAAAGTCAGATACTTTTTCAAGTCAACCTGAGGTGAACCCTAAGGGTCGTATCTCTTCGTCTTCTAGTGCTAACCCTAGTGAGTCTGTAAGAAAAGTGAGTGCAGTTATATCTCTTTGATCCGGTCGAGAGATTAACAATCAAGTGAGAAATTCCAATGAACCCTGCATGTATCCTCACCAAATTTTCCAGAATTCTTCTTCTTCTTCTTCTTCTTCTTTTTCTTCTTCTTCTTCTTCCCTTTCTTCTTCTTTAGAAACTGGTTCATCCAGTAAGCCAGGGGATGCTACCCTCTCTTGAGTTACCTTCTAAGATAGAGGAGCCCAAGGAGAAAGCTTCCTCTAATTCAGTTAAGCCTCCTAAAGATTCTTCTACTAAGAAAGTCCATATGCCTTTACCTCCTTTTTTCCATAGGCTTAAGAAGAAAGATCAAGCTCATGTTGAGAAGATAAGAGAGACCTTCTCTCAAGTCAGAATTAACATTCCCTTACTCGATGCTATTCAACAGACGCCTCTATACGCTAGATTTTTAAATGATCTGTGTATAACCAAGAGAGCTACTAGTGTCCCTAAAAAGGCTTTCTTAGCTTTTGATGCTAGTTCTATCCTTTCTCACCAGATCCCAGTAAAGTATAAGGACCACGGGTGTCCTACTATTTCTATAGTTATAGGGGACCAGCTTATTCATAGAGCTCTGCTCAATTTAGGGCTAGTGTCAACTTGATACCCTTCACTGAGTATGAGAGGTTAGGGTTAGGTGAGTTGAAACCTACCAAGGTGATCATTCAATTGGCTGATAGATCGATCAGGTTGTCTAGAGGTATTGTTGAGGATGTACTAATTAGAGTGGGTGAATTTATTTACCCATGGACTTTGTTGTAATTGAGACAGAGAAGGTGTCAAATTTCGCTAGTCAAGTCCCTGTGATTCTAGGGTGTCCTTTCTTGACCACTGCCAATGCCCTCATTAATTACAGGAATGGGATGATGAGACTGTCTTTTAGCAATATGACTATTAAATTGAACATCTTTAACATGCAAAGACAGCCCTCTAGTTTTGATGATATGGAGTTTTTTACTCTTAATTGGGTGGAAGATTCTGTATTTGATGATACTTTTAATGAAATGTTTGCTGAGTTATTTCTTGTGAATGATGAGCCTAAATATGATGTGTTCAAGTTTGATTACTTGTGCTCTACTGCTGATTGTTTGCTCACTGCTATTTCTGAATCTATGCATGAATCTGTTTCCCCTCCTGCTCTCAAATTGAAACCTCTTCCTGACTCTCTTAAGTATACATTCCTAGCACCGACGAATCTTTACCTGTCATTATTACTTCTGACCTAGATCGGGACCAAGAAGTCAAACTAATTGCCTTACTTAGAGAGAACAAGGAAGCCATAGGTTGGACCTTAGGGGATATTAAGGGTATTAGTCCTTCCATTATGTAACATAGAATTCAATTAGAGGACAATACTAAACCCTACCGAGACCGCCAAAGCCATTTGAACCCAACTCTTCAGGAAGTAGTTAGGAAGGAAGTGTTGAAGTGGCTGGACCATGAGATCATTTACTCAATTTCTGATAGTGAGTGGGTTAGCCCTATTCAAGTTGTTCCTAAGAAGACCGGTATTACCGTGATTAGAAATGATAAGAACGAGTTAGTCCCTACTTGTGTTCAAGCTGGGTCGTGTGTGTGTATCGCTTATAGGAAATTGAATGCTGCCACTAGAAAAGACCATTTTTCTATTCCTTTCTTGGACCAAATGTTAGAAAGGTGTTGTGTTAAAAATGTACCGCAAGTGCACGGTGCCGGTTGTAGCTAGCAAAGGCAAGTACGGGTCGTGTCCACAGAGAACTTAGTTTCAACCACCGAATCGATTTCTAATACTTAATCTAGGCGAAAGTCGAGTGAAGTTGGTTTAACTGATTCTAACTCTATTTGGTCTAAGACAATTATGAGAAGGGAATCCTGGATTGGGGTTCACCGCACTGTGACGTTCATTGGAAAATGAACTAGGTCGTGTGAATCTGCCTGCAAGATAATTGAAATGGAATTATTACCGGTTTAAAGCATCTACGCCTACTTTCGAAGGTCATTAGACTGATCAAGCTAACCTAGTTGTCTACTTTCGTGAAACTAGAATAACAAAACCACAAGATCATGTAATTTCAATTCCCAATTGCACCCCCAACTACTTTCGTGTCAGGTAATTCAATTGCTCACAAAGCTACTCTAAGTAAAGGACCTAACTTTCGTTAGTCTCCTAAACCCTAATTAAGAACATGAATAAAACCCTCTCAGGCAATTCATCGAACACCTGGCATGCTAAGTGAGAATTCAACTATACTCTGGCGTAATTCACAAAAACCTAGAATTAACAATCCAATTTACATCACAGGGGCTACACCCAATCCAAGATTAAGGAATTTAGCCGCTAAACATGATTCTAAACGACATCTCAATCAAGAATATACACATACCAAGAATACGAATGCTTGAATTAAGACGTAGAGGAAAAAGAAGAAGAATATACTCTGTATATAATCTGCAGCAGTAATCTACCAAAAGCGTAACCAAATTCAATCCAAAGCTTCGAATTAAAATTGCAATAAAACTAGACCTAGGAGCCCTCAAATCGCCCCTTTTCGAGAGAGAGGAAAAAAGGTAGAATCCCCAAAAAAAACTCCCGAATTACAATGCCAAAACAGCGACAAAACAGCGACAACTAAAGTGGCACGGTCGTGTCACTCGGCACGGGGGCCCCGTGCCACTTCTCTGTCTTTAGCTTCTTCCCTTCTTTGGGTGGCACGCTCGTGCCACCTCGCCTGGAGTGAACGTGCCTCTTATTTTAACTCAATATTGATCCTTTTTGCTTCAATTTGGCGCGGCATTAGCTTGTTTTCCTCATTTATTCAAGTCAGGCTCCTGTAAACACAAAAACACGACTTTTAGGCAGATTTGAGATAAACAATGAATAATCGACCTCTAAACTCACAAAATTATACCAGAAACTGCCGAGTTAATAGGTAAAAATCATGCCTAAAAGTGTGTAAAATATAGGTTTATCAACTCCCCCATGCCTATCTCTTGCTTGTCCCCAAGCAAGACTAGAACCAAAAGAGGGAGTCAAGAACCTCTAGCTACTCGCCTCCTCAGGCAAGGCTAACAGTGGATCAGTCGAATTGAACACAGTTGCGCACAGCCAATGGGATAAGTTGAGGCATAAATACAATTTGCAAGATTCAGTTCAAATCATTGGAGGACCACACGTTCAAGTCAACACACCGTCGAACCATATCACCCCCTCCCCAATCATGACGCATCCAAACAAGTAGTGGGCTAGTTGGCTTGGTAGTGACTCTCATAGGGGGGCAATGTAAATGCTCTCCCTCACATGTGTTTAAGATGTAAAGAGGTTCACTCGATTCGCTTCCACTAAAACAATCTACCATAGGCTTGGGAGAATTCTCAACTCTCCACCGCTAAAGTGCAAAATACACGACAACAATCAAGAGGACTTCGCAGGGTTGAAATGGGGCTAAGGGTATAGGTAAGAGAGGGACAAACAGTTTGGGAAATGTGGAGCTAAAAGCCATAGCTAGTGAGCAACCAACAATTAAACAGATCACATCGCACTCTCAATGAAATCAAACATACCTAAACCCAATGGACCATCGGGAACGCACTATGCTTAACATGCCAAACACTTTTATTACTTTTTTTTTTCTTTTTTTTGTTTGTTTGTTTGTTTGTTTGTTTGTTGTTTTTTTTTTTTTTTGGTTGGCGAGGGATAAGATAAATAAGTGCTTGGCATGCGCAATAACAGTAAGAAAGTTTCCCGAATAATCATCATGATGTATCCCCATTAAATGCCAAAATAACCACAACGATACCCAAAAGTTACCCACAAACGTGAAGCGTTGCTCTGGCTTTGGCTTGAAGGTAGGAAATATGTTAAGGCCAAATGCTAGCAGTGAGAGGTTCACAACAAAACAGATAAGGCTCAAGGGGGTAAGCAAAGGGTAAACATTACATCACAGGTGGCAATTTGGCTATGTAGCTCAAAAAGAAATGAATGCCTCTATCATTTTGATTGCTGTATACATGCTAAAAGCGATTTCAAAGAGAATCAAACCAAGTTCTAGAGATGCTATCATGGAAGAGACACACATAGAAAAGAAATGAGACTAAATTGATGAATTAGTCTATAGGCTCAAAGTCTCACGGGTCACACTACCAAATAACACAACTAACCCCAAAGATCCTACTGGATAGGAGTAATCATTCACGAAAAGGGGGTTTCAAGGGCGATCAGGAATGCGAACTAAACAGTATGGTCACAACAATTTCAATATCATCAAGCAAACACATTTTTGCCACAAGGGACCCACAAGTATACACAACCAAGTCAGCCAACTGATCCACAAGGTCTTGGTAATCGTCATAGGAGGGGTTTTCAAAAACTTTTTTCTCTTTTTTTTTGGGGGGGGGGAAGATGAAAACAATAAAGCACCCTAAGCAAGAGTGGATAGATGAAGAGAAGAGTTGAAAGAATTACCTCGCAGTCTTGTAATGCTCCACTCAACAGAAGTCCACTTGAAGCCAAGGGTTAGAAAATAAAATAAAATATATACAATGCACTACCTATCTATATGCTCTATCCTACATGCAAAAAGAAATAGAAGAAATAAAATAAAAATAAAAATAAAAACTAATGAAAACTAATGCATGCAAGGATGCAATAAACAGATGGATATGTACAAACCACCACAAACTACAAGCAGTCACCTAGCAGTTGGTGAGCTAACCCCCCATGCCGAAGCTCTTCATTGTCCCCAATGAAAAAGATAGGAAGAGATACAGAACAAGTGGGGAAGGGAGGGGGGACAGAAAGCAGTCATTGGGCCCCATCGGGCCCAGGGGGAGGCCAAAAGGACGGGGGAAAGGGATAGAAATGGGTGGAGCTACCCTGGTCAAAGGGTAGAGTGGATGAAGAACCTGCCGGGGCGCCAGGGAAAGAGCGAAAACGCTCCTCCATCCGCCGAATCGTCTCGGACTGACGCCAAAGCAGTTCGTTCATCCGACGCCTTTCCGCAGACTCACGGGCCTCGCGAATGGCCCGCTCCTCCTC
This sequence comes from Carnegiea gigantea, assembly GCA_029747015.1. Taxonomy (NCBI): domain Eukaryota; kingdom Viridiplantae; phylum Streptophyta; class Magnoliopsida; order Caryophyllales; family Cactaceae; genus Carnegiea; species Carnegiea gigantea. The sequence continues at coordinate 17,801 of JAKOGI010000075.1, forward strand.
ACGCTGAAGCCGCCGCAACTCCCTCTGCTCCTGGCGGTCAATATAACCGCGAAAATGGCTCACCCCCTCCTCTATGGAATCCATGCGTCCAGAAATGCGCTGGATATCACGGCTCATGCCACTAAAACCCTCTCTAAGACCCGATACCTCCAGTTGGAGGTTTGAGAAAGATTGAAGGAACGTGGGGTCCAGCGGCATATAAGATGCGGAGGAGGAGGACCCACCCATGGAATGAGGGAATGGTGGGTGAAGGGGTGGTGGTGGTGGAATAGGCTCATGGGAGGTAGGAGCTCCACTATCCTCGGCTGTAGCCTCGGGAGCCTCAGCGCCCTTGTCACTCTCCTCCGCACTCTCCTCGCCTTCCTCTCCCTCATCTAAATCCAGATCAGCGGCCTCCTCGCTGGGAAGAACAGTGGCCCTAATGATGCGCCCGTCGCAATTCCAGTTTCTTTTGTTTGCTACTGCGGTGCGCTGAGGATTGGGAAGGTTGAAAAGGATGGTCTTATGGTGGGGGTACCGAATAGTGTCACCTCTGGTATCTATGATATGCATATGATGCAGGGTACCAAGGTCGAGGTGACCACCTAAAAAGTGAGACTCCAGAGAAGAGAGTCTCGAGCTGTAGCCTAAAGCAATAGCAATGGCGGTAACGGTACCGCCAACGCTAAGGACGTTTCGGTTGCTAGGTTTGGCCACTTCCGCCAGGTGGCGGATAATGAAGGCCCCCGTATCAATAGGGGTACTGGACAGGGCGCACCAAATAATAAATAATTCAGCCTTACGACACCCATTCTGGGTATCGTTTCGGCTGAAAATAATGTTAGCGGTAAGGCGCTGAAGGTACCGTAAGTTGACATTACAAATGTCGGTAGCCTTCGCCTGTCTAGGGTCATAGACCCTGGGTCTCCCCCACCTATCGTGGTAGTCCTTCCGTTTGGAGCATGTAATGCTCAACCAAATGGGGTCAGGGCACCATAAAGAGGGCACATCGCGATATGCCCCATCGGCCACCGGGAGTCATAGAAGGTCGTTAAACATGCGCAGACTCATCCGGTGGTCAATGCTGAACATCCTAAAATAGATAGGAACCTCCTGACCATTGTACCGACCATCCCAATCAACGGCCAATGAACTCAAAAACTCAATCATCAATCGGTCGTACAAGGCATATTGCATGTTAATATATTCAGACCAACCCAAACGACCAAACAGAGTTAACATGTCATCTAGCATTCCTAAAGTCCGTAATGAGTCAGCATGAAAGAATTTCTGCTCACTAGCATGCCTAGTGGCTAAAAGCTCATAACGTGACTTTTGCTCATCAGAAATAAAGTGCAAGCCCCTAGTACTAGCAGGTAATACAAGAGGGAAAGCATCTTTGGTACCTTGTGCCGCAGCAGGCGCAGTTGAGGACGATGTTGCTCTTGACGATTTCGTGGGGAGGGATGGACCCTTGGAAGGCTCCCCGATTCGCTTTCTTCCCATTGTTGAAATAATTGCAGATCAGGACTCAGAAGGAGATGAAAAGAGCAAGAGTAGGGTCAATTTCGGTCCCTACAACCTTGAACCTCAACAATGGAGGTTTTGGATTTTAGAGAGAGAAAGGGGGATGAGGTTTGAAGGACCTTGAGAGGAAAAGGGGAAGAATTGGTGGGGTAGAGTGAATGGGGGTCGAAAGATTGAAGAATTTGGTGAGAAATTGAGAGAGATTGAGAGGTGAGAGTGGAAGATGGAGTGGGGAGAGAGAGAGGGGGGACGCGCAGTAGAGAGAGAAAACGGGTGGGGGTCGAATGGAAGGAGGAGGAGGGAGGAGGAGGAGGAAGAAGAAGGAGTCGGGAATCCGGCAGGTTTTTAATGCGGCACGGTCGTGCCTAATGGCACGGTCACACCGTGCCAAATTGCTGTCGGCCCGTTCGTTTTTTCCTCTTTTTTTTTTTTGGGTGGAAGAAAGGGGACACGGGATGTCCCGAGGCACGCTGCCCCCGTGCCGCCCTTTTCCTTTTTTTTTTTTGAGGTTTTTTTTTTGGGGGGGTTTTTTGTGGGGTTGAAAGAGAATCGTGGCACGGTCGTGCCGTGGAGCACGGTCACACCGTGCCGTATCCCTGCTTCTGCGTTCCTGCCCCTTTTTTTCCTCTTTTTTTTTTTTTTTTTTGAAAAGCAGTAAAGCTTGGGTTGCCTCCCAAGAAGCGCTTGTTTTAGGTCGTTAGCTTGACCCTTACCTCCAAATGGTAAGTAGGGGTGATGCGGGAGGTGTAGATACGGGGGTGTAGAATGATGGAGCAAGCTCGACTAATGCCCCAACATCAGCGGAGGTGGCCTCCGAAGTGGGTGAGATCAACAGCGGATCCCTACATGCTACGGGCCATATGTGGGGCCATCCATCCCCATCAAAAACCTCGACCTTCAAGGCAGTAACAGAAGGAGGGGTTGGAGTGGGCGCGACAGGAGAGGCAGAGGTGATGGGTGCTGTGGGGAAGCAGAAGTCCAACGTCTTCCCACATATCTCAAACGATATCGAGCCAGCCCTTACGTCTATCTTTGCCCCAGCGGTAGCCAGAAATGGCCGTCCCAAGATAATGGGAACGACAGAGTTGTCACCCATGTCTAATACCATGAAGTCACAGGGGATGACAAACTTACCAACCTGGACTGGAATGTCCTCTAACACGCCCACAGGTCGTCTGACAGTACTGTCAGCGAGCTGTATGGTCATGGGCGTGGGGAGTAGATCTGTCAGTTGAAGCTTCTTGCAGAGGGAGAGAGGCATTAAGCTTACGCTGGCGCCCAAATCACAAAGGGCTCTTTCAATTCGCAAATCCCCTATGCAGCAGGGGATGGAGAAGCTACCAGGGTCATTCCGCTTCGATGGTGAGTCATTTTGCAAGATCGCGTTGTAGGCCTCTCCTATGGAGGGTACTGAAACTTCCTTGAGCTCTCTTTTCTTGGAGAGGAGCTCTCTCAAGAAGCTCAAGTAAATGGGCGTTTCCTTAAGAGCCTCCAAAAACGGAATACTGACGTGGATCCGTTTTAGCATGTCCAAGAATCTTGCGAACCGGGGCTCGAGCGGCAGTAGCTGGGAACACGTCAACCTCTGGGGATAAGGTGCAGGCACTCGATGAGGCCGGATCGGAAGTGAAGGACTAGGCGTGCCAGTGGAGCTCAAACTCTCATCCCCCTTCCTTTCTTCACCCTCCCTTGCAGAATTAGGATCGGAAACGACCTCCTGAAGAACCATCACTGGGCTCTCCTTAAACCCCTCACCTACCGAAGTGATGGCATTAACATGGCCCTTGGGGTTTGTCTCGGGCTGGCTAGGTAGGTGCCCGTGTGGCCTAGACAGGTGGCTCACCTGCTGAGCTATCTGGGCGATCTGATTATCCATCGCCTTTTGATGTGCGGCCATAGCGTCGAACTTAGTGTTTAGTTAGTTGATCGACTCACTAAGAATTTCATTGGTCTTAGTTTGTGTCGCAATGAAACGCTCCATGATGCTTTCTAAGTTCGACTTGGATTGAGGAGGTGGAGGGGGTGGATTGTACGGGGCTCTATAGGGAGGATTGGGTGGTTGAGGCTGAGAGGCATTAGCCAGCGGGGGGTTATTGTTGCGGTAGGAGAGGTTTGGATGGTTTCTCCAACCGGGGTTGTATGTGTTTGAGTACGGGTTATTTTGTGGCCGTGGGCTGTAATTTTGGAAAGCATTAACTTGCTCCACTCCCTGAAGATGGGCTTGACAATCAGTAGCTTCATGCCCTTGAATACCGCATACTTCACAAAAGACCCCAACCGCATACATGGCACTAGATGGGTTTCCTGGGTGAGGAGTACCCATCCTATCGAATCTCTGGGCAAGGGCGTCAACCTTGCTTGCCAACATATCCACTGCATCGATCCCATAAACCCCGCTTGCCTTCTTCGGGGCTGCTCTCTCATTAGACCAGTGGTAGTTATTAGCAGCCATGTCTTCAAGCAGGGCTTTAGCAACCTCAATGGACTTTCCCATAAGTGCCCCACCAGCAGCAGCATCAATGGACATCTTCAGAGACTGATCGAGTCCATTGTAGAAAGTTTGAATGAGGAGCCAATCTGGGACTCCATGGTGAGGGCACTGGCGTTGCAGATCTTTGAATCGTTCCCACGCCTCATATAGAGATTCGCCATGCAGCTGGGCGAATGAAGTGATGTCAGCCCTTAGTTTGGCCGTCTTCCCTGGGGGGAAATATTTGCTCAAAAATGCCTTGGAGAGGGCATCCCAAGTGGCAAAAGCATTGGGCTCCTCATTTTGGAGCCAGTCTCTGGCTCTATCCCGCAGAGAGAAAGGGAAGAGCCTCAATCGAATGGCGTCGGTGGGGACCCCATTGAGCTTAATAGTATCACACTTCGCAAGGAAATTGCGAAGGTGCATGTTAGGATTCTCAGAAGGGTGCCCACCGAACTGGTCTCGCTCCACTAGCGAGATAAGGGCCGGGCGCAGCTCGAAATTGTTCACCTCAACTGCGGGGTTCACTATAGAAGAGGTGATACCCGACGACTGAGGCATTGCATAGTCCCTTAGGACGCGGTTGTCTTGCGCCGCCATGGTAGATTCTGCTTGTTGCTTCTTTCGTGCGCCGCTTCGCTTGCGAGCAGTAGCTTCAATTTCAGGATTCAGGGGAAGTAAGTGGTGACTCCCCTGACTGCGCCTGTGCATACAAAGCCAAAACTATACCAAGCGTAAGCAGGCTCAAGCAAGAGTAAAAACAAGCTAGAATGAGGAAAAGGGGAAAGGGAAAGAGGAAAAGAAAAAGGAAAAAGCCTAATCTCAAGCGTTTAAAATCGCTTTCGATGTTGAAAACAAACAAGTTCCCCGGCAACGGCGCCAAAAACTTATTGTGTTAAAAATGTACCGCAAGTGCACGGTGCCAGTTGTAGCTAGCAAAGGCAAGTACGGGTCGTGTCCACAGAGAACTTAGTTTCAACCACCGAATCGATTTCTAATACTTAATCTAGGCGAAAGTCGAGTGAAGTTGGTTTAACTGATTCTAACTCTATTTGGTCTAAGTCAATTATGAGAAGGGAATCCTGGATTGGGGTTCACCGCACTGTGACGTTCATTGGAAAATAAACTAGGTCGTGTGAATCTGCCTGCAAGATAATTGAAATGGAATTATTACCGGTTTAAAGCATCTACGCCTACTTTCGAAGGTCATTAGACTGATCAAGCTAACCTAGTTGTCTACTTTCGTGAAACTAGAATAACAAAACCACAAGATCATGTAATTTCAATTCCCAATTGCACCCCCAACTACTTTCGTGTCAGGTAATTCAATTGCTCACAAAGCTACTCTAAGTAAAGGACCTAACTTTCGTTAGTCTCCTAAACCCTAATTAAGAACATGAATAAAACCCTCTCAGGCAATTCATCGAACACCTGGCATGCTAAGTGAGAATTCAATTATACTCTGGCGTAATTCACAAAAACCTAGAATTAACAATCCAATTTACATCACAGGGGCTACACCAATCCAAGATTAAGGAATTTAGCCGCTAAACATGATTCTAAACAACATCTCAATCAAGAACATACACATACCAAGAATACGAATACTTGAATTAAGACGTAGAAGAAAAAGAAGAAGAATATACTCTGTATATAATCTGCAGCAGTAATCTACCAAAAGCGTAACCAAATTCAATCCAAAGCTTCGAATTAAAATTGCAATAAAACTAGACCTAGGAACCCTCAAATCGCCCCTTTTCGAGAGAGAGGAAAAAGGTAGAATCAAAAAAACTTCCCAATTACAATGCCAAAACAGCGATAAAACAGCGACAACTAAAGTGGCACGGTCGTGCCACTCGGCACGGGGGCCCCGTGCCACTTCTCTGTCTTTAGCTTCTTCCCTTCTTTGAGTGGCACGCTCGTGCCACCTCGCCTGGAGTGACCGTGCCTCTTATTTTAACTCAATATTGATCCTTTTTGCTTCAATTTGGCGCGGCATTAGCTTGTTTTCCTCATTTATTCAAGTCAGGCTCCTGTAAACACAAAAACACGACTTTTAGGCAGATTTGAGATAAACAATGAATAATCGACCTCTAAACTCACAAAATTATACCAGAAACTGCCGAGTTAATAGGTAAAAATCATGCCTAAAAGTGTGTAAAATATAGGTTTATCAAAAGGCTGGCTGGACATTTCCTCTCCTACTTTTTAGATGGATATTCTGGCTATAACCAGATCTCTATTGCTCCTGAGGATCATGAGAAGTTTACTTTTATCTGCCCATTTGGGACATATGCCTTTAGGCGAATGCCGTTTGGACTGTGCAATGCCCCTGCTACCTTTCAACGTTGCATGATTTCTATTTTCTCAGATTTAGTTAAACAGTGCATGGAAATTTTTATGGATGACTTTCTGTATTTGGGTCTTCCTTTGATGAATATTTGTCTAATCTGAGAAAAATGTTGGAAAGGTGTAGGGAGAAAAATTTGACTTTGAACTGGGAAAAATGTCATTTTATGGTTAAAAAGGGAATAGTCTTCGGCCACATCATTTCTAAAGACGGGATTAAAGTAGACAAGGCTACGACTGATTTGATTGTCAATCTTCCCCCTCCCACCTGTATGAAAGGGGTAAGGTCTTTTCTTGGATATGCTGGCTTCTATCGTCGATTCATTAGAGACTTTAGTAAGATAGCGAAGCCCTTAACTAACTTGTTAGCTAAGGAGGTGCCATTTCACTTTTCTGAGGAATGTCTTGTGGCCTTCACTGGGATTAAAGAAGCCTTGACCTATGCTCTCGTTCTTTATCCTCTCATCTGGGGAGAACCATTTGAATTGATGTATGATGCATCTGATTATGCTGTTAGGGTTGTTCTAGGACAGCGTGTTGATAAGAAGGCCCATGTCATCTATTATGCTAGCCACACTCTGAATGATGCCCAACTGAAGTATACTGTTACTGAGAAAGAATTTTTCGCTATGATCTTTGGTTTTGAAAAGTTTAGACCTCACTTGATTGGGTCTCATATAATTGTATATACTGATCACTCTGCTCTTAAGTATCTTCTTTCTAAGAAGAATGCTAAACTTGGACTGGTGAGATAGATCTTGCTTTTGCAAATGTTTGACTGTGAGATTAGGGATAAGAAAGGTTCTGAGAACCTTGTAGCTGACTATTTGTCTAGGATTCTCTATGATGGAGAGAGTAAGTCTAGTATTTATGAATGCTTCCCTGATGAGTAATCATATGCCGTCCACCCTGATCCTTGGTATGCTGACATTATGAACTACCTAGTTGCTGGTAGGATCCCTGAGGGTTGGACCAAGAATGATAGGGATAGGTTCTTCCACTCGTGAAATTTTTTGTTTAGGATGATCCTTATTTGTTTAAGTACTGTGCTGATCAAGTTTTTAGAAGGTGTATTCCTGACAATGAGGTGAGTAGTGTCCTTTCTTTTTGTCATGATCAGGCATGTGGAGGGCATTTTAATAGAAGGAAGACTGCAACCAAAGTTCTTCAATGTGGATTCTACTGGCCCACTTTATTTATGGATGCTTTTGAATACTATAAGAGTTGTCCTCGGTGCCAGCAATTGGGTAAGATCAGTAAAAGAGATATGATGCCATTGAGTCCCATCATTGTGGTGGAGATTTTTGATGTGTGGGGAATAGTCTTTATGGGACCATTTCCATCACCTTTTGAGAATGAGTATATTCTGTTAGCTGTGGATTATGTCTCTAAATGGGTTGAGGTCATTCCTTCTAGGACTAATGACGCTAAGGTGGTAGTGAAGCTCCTTAGGGAGAACATCTTTGCTCGATTTGGCATGTCCCGAGCTATCATTAGTGATCAGGGGACCTATTTCAATATTCGGTCTTTTGATGCCTTTCTGAAAAGGTATTCCATAATCCATAGGCTTGCTACCCCCTATCATCCCCAAACGAGTGGCCAAGTGGAAGTGTCCAATCCGCAGATTAAATAGATCCCAGAGAAGACAGTAAGCCGGAATAGGAAGGATTGGGCCGACAAGCTTGTCGACGCTCTTTAGGCTTATAGAATGGCTTTCAAAACTCCCTTGAGTATATCACCCTATAGGATTGTTTATGGTAAGCCTTGTCATCTCCCTGTTGAGATTGAGCATAAACCTTGGTGGGCCATTAAAATGCTCAACTATGACTTGACTGAGGCGGGTGAGGAGCGCAGACTACAGTTGAGTGAGCTTGAAGAGATAAAAGCTGAAGTGTATGAGAGTGCTCGATCTTACAAAGAGAGGGCTAAGTTGTTCCATGATAAACATAGTTTTAGGAAAGAGTTTGCCTCGGGAATGAAAGTACTCTTATATGATTCTAAGCTCCATTTGTTTCCCGGGAAATTGAGGTCCCGATGGACGGGTCCCTATATTTGTCTCACGTGTTTTCCCTTATGGTGCAGTCGAAATTCAAGATCCAGAGAGTAACGCTAAATTCAAAGTGAATGGCCAGCGACTGAAGCAATTTCTGGAGCTTCCAAATGCAGAAGATGTGGAGTATCTGATATTCCACGAGTCGAGTCCTGATCAGTGATGGTGTAGAGATAGCTCGAGTGTACTTAGCACCCGACCTGGTTTCTTTTCATCCTTTCTCTCCTTTTCTCTTTTTCTTCTTTATTCCTTTTTCTCTTCTTTTTGTATAGATGGTTGTTTTTGTTTTTGTTTTTCTTTTGTGTATATATGTTGTACATTTGATTTTGAGTCATGTCCTTATTGTTTTTAAGTCTTATTTTTATTTGTTTCTTTTTAGGTTTTATTTTAGGTTTTTATGGTTCTTTCTACTCCCAATGAGGACATTGTGAGATTTAGGTGTAGAGGTGGGGAAACTTTGAAAAGAAAATTTAAAAATAATTGAAAATTGGAAAATCCTTAAAAAAAATTGAAAAATTTTGAAAAATCCAAAAAGATTTTGTTTTGTTTCTGCGGAAGTTTTGTACTGTTCTGATCAGCTTCAATGCCTTGTGCTTTGACTATTAGCCTGTATATAAGCGTGATGTGCATGATATGTCTCTGTCCTCAATGTGTCATTCTATGCCCTAATTCTAACCCCAATTGTTCATTATTGATGTGTAATCCAATCCTTATTTATATCATCATCATTATCTTAGAGTTTTAGTTTTCCATTATTGGTTCCCCCACTAGTCTTTGACACGATTACTTTGGGTTTTTGTTTGCTTTTTGAAAAAAAATAAAAATAAAACAAAAAAATGGAAAAAAACAGGAACTGAAAAAAAAGAGAAAAAGAGAAACGAAATAAAATTGGAATGATAAATATCCCTTTGAGGCATGCGTTATTGGGTATTTTTCTTTGAGGCAATATTGCTATTGAGAAAGCTTGCTTCCAATGTTAATAAATCAATAATGTAATTTGTGTCAGTCGAGTGGGATTGAGTTTGATTTTGGTAAACCTGAGCCCTAGGATGATGACACACTTGCACACGAGCACTGAGATGGATTTAAAGTTTTGATGTGCAGTTGGGTGAAAAATTAGTACTTTGATATCACCCATGAGGTCGAGAATCTTGATGTATACAATTTGATTATATGCGGGCCAATATCTTTGCTACATGGTGATTTAGTTGATTAGAATGTGTATATATCTTTTCCCAATTTAGTACATATTAATTTTTGAAAAATAAAACCCAAAAAGATTTTCAAGTTTCTGTTTATATTTTCTTTTATAGATTTTGTGGGTATATCTTCTGCAAACCCTCACGAGACCTTCCTCGTCCGCTAGGGGTTTAAAGGGCTTGTTGCACATGCTAAGTGCAACCGTGATTCCTACAAAAGTGAGTTAGGGTTTTGTTTTATTTTATTTTAGGACTCGAGGACGAGCACAACTTAGATGTGGGGGTATTTGTTAAAGCATAAATTATGATATTTTATCCCCTTTTATTTTTCTAATAATTGCTCGAAATAAATTGGTTAAGATTTTTAGTAAAAATTTTGTTCATTTAGGAATTGAAAAAAAACTTGAGAAAAATGATAAATAATGCTCAAGAGAAGCAATGGATCAGGGGTAAGTAATAAAAGACAAGGAAAAGTCGGCCCAACACTGAAGTCCAGCGTGCAAGCCTGGTCTGCGGCCCAATTCTCCCTTCACAGTCCCCTTATTCCTTCTCTCTCTATGGACCGGCCCAGCTACTGTGCTTTTCTTCTCCTCTTCACGGGCTGGGCTCTGTGTTCCCAACCAGCCTGCTCCTTTCCCATTTAACTATCACATACTAGGCACATGACTTCAGCAGCTATCCCCCTCGGCCCTTTCTACTTCTTCCTCCTGCGTTACCCAGCCGACCTCCACACCTGAGAAACAGATCGAGAGAGCAAAATAGGGGAGACCGAACAGGGTGGCGTCCGTGGCTCTTCGCGTTCCCATGTTCATTCGTTACTTCTTCTCTCTCCTCCATCATTACCCTTCATCACTGCCATCATCAAATAGCCAGTTACAGGAATTGATTGCAAGGGACTGAAGGACGGGGCTTTTAATGGCTGCCTGAAACAGAGCATGAGCAGAGAAAAAATAGGGAGAAAAAAATCGAAGTCGAGCTTTCAGTTTTTTTTAAGATTCTTGGAACATCAAGTGGTAGAAAGGAGTGTAGTTTATTCAGTTTTGCTTCAAATTTCAGTTCTGGTTTTTTTTAGTTTCATTTTTTTTCCGCAAGTTTCATACGCAAATTCAGGTTTCTAAATTGTAATCATCATTGAGTAAATGTTAGTTCAATTGTAGAAGGGTTTGGATTGAATTTCTGGAAAGGATTGTCTGAGATTTGAGTGTGAAATCTCAGTTATGGGCTCTCTATTTCTGGGTTCAAATTGCCCAGGCCTTGGGTTGCTTTGCTCCATTTCATCTTCTGAAGTGCAAGACTTAACTACGGTAAAGTGTTGGTGGTTAAAACCGTTTGCGGTTTGGTCCTTCATTTTTATTTTGGTGTTTTGTCTTTGTAAGTTGGAGCCTCCGATGCCACCAATTAATATTGTTTACTTAGTTTAGTAATTGGTAGAATAACTTGACTTTGGAGTTGGGTAATTAGCATTTAGTTTTAATTTAGCTTAAAATTTTAGGCAACATAATTTCACAACCATCCCTGAGGACGATATCCGTAATTATTACGGCGATAAACCGTGCGTTTGCGGAAATTCACAACACCACGGTTCGGCCGTGGTGCTTTCTGACTTATATAGCAAAATTCATTGTTTGGAAACACTTTACTGATCAAAAAATATGTGCCACAAGGAATCGATCCTGTGACCAACAGGCATCCAGAGAGACAAGCATACACTCTGTGACCATGCATATTATTTATATTATCTAATATTATTTATATTATTTATATTATTTGATGCCCATTTATCCAAATCACTTCTTTTTATTATATCTCATAAATACAAACTTTCCAAATATATATATATATATATATATATATATATATATATATATATATATATATATATTTTTGTGTGTGTGTATATATATATATATATATATATATATATATATATATATATATATATATATATATAACATTCGAAACCTACTATGATTAGGCAGACCAATGATAGGATCCTATGGAATCTTTATATAATAAATACAAAAATGGGTGAGGGGATGAGAATGCAAGAAATAACAATTCAAATATTCTGGTTAAATCCCACTAAAATACCTCAAGCAGTTATAATTCAAGTTCAAAAAATCTCATACCTACAAATCACGTGAGGTAGTTTTTCCATGTACATTTCCAGAGCCACCTTTTCTTCATTAAAAAACTGTGTTACTCTAAAGTCTCATCTCTTTCGCACACACGTTCACATCCTCTTTCTACAATTGTCCAACTCCTTCACGTCAACCAAAGACCCTCTCTCATCCACGTTCCCCATAAACATGTATACAGGTTTTCACTTCAATTTTTTCTTTCATCAGCATCTCATTTTCAAAATCTCACACCTTTGTTTTCCCACTTCTCCTCTCTCTCCCCCCCTCTCTAAATTTCAGTAGAAGAATTGTACAATCAAGGTTAGAAATGCTAAATCATTTACTTATAATGGCAGAGAAGCTTCTGCAAGAAGATTGTAGAGTTTTTGGCTCCAAATTAGGCTCTGTTCTTTTCGTGGGTCAATCCATATTTACGACCTCAACCCATTTCAACCTACTTCAACCTATTTCAACTTACTTTAACCCACTTGAAAAAAAAATGCCAACTTTAACCTACTTCAACCTACTTCAACTTACTTCAACCCACCCTCTTCATAATTGTAATAATTTGTAAAGTATCATGTGAGATTTTACTGCCTGTTGTTTTTGTAGGTAAATTGGGTGGGTAAAAGGGTGAGGTAGGTTGAAGTAGATTGAGATAGGTTGAGGTGGGTTGAAGTTGGGATTTTTTTTGAGGTGGGTTGAAATAGGTTGAACTAGGTTGAAGTGGGTTGATGTAGGTTGGAAAATGCTGAAGTTGGTATCTTTATTATGTGGTGGGTTTGGGTGGGTTAAAATAGTGAGAATGAAAGTAATGTTTGATAATTTATGAACTTATCGAAATTTTGGGGAAGTTTTGTTTATTCTTTCTTGTTTTTTATTTTTTATATTTTTTATTTCCTATTTCCTATTTCCTATTTCCTATTTCCTATTTTTTATTTTTTATTTTTATTTTTTATTTTTTAATTTCTTATTTTATTTTTTATTTTTTATTTTTTATTTTTTAATTTCTTATTTTTATCATTTTTATTTTCTATTTTCTATTATTTATTTATTTTTATTTTTTGTTTTTAATTTTTTACTTTTAATTTTTTACTTTAAATTTTTTTATTTTTTACTTTTTATTTTTTATTTTTCTATGATTTTATGTTTTTTATGTTTTTATTTTTTTATTTCTTATTTCTCATTTTTTATTTTTTAAGTTTTCATTTTTAATATTTAATATTTAATATTTGTTTTTTATTTTTTATTTTTTATGTTTTATGTTTTATTTTTTTATTTTTTTCTTGTTTATGTTGTTTATGTTTTTATTTTTTTATTTTTTACTTCTTATTTTTTATTCTTTTTACATTTTAATTTTAATTTTAAATTTTGTATTTCTGATTTCTTTTTTTTTATGTTTTTATGTTTTTCTTTTTTATTTCTTATTTCCTATTTTCTTTTTCTTTTTTATTTTTTATTTTTATTTTTTATTTTTTTGAATTTTCTGTAACTTTTGTTTGGAATAAAAATAAAAAGATAAAAATAATAAATGAATATAAAAAATTAAAAACCAACAAAAATAAAAAAATAAAAAATAAAAAAGAAATATAAAAAATTAAAAATTAAAAACAAAAAATTAAGAATAACAAATAAAAAATAAGAAATAAAGAAATACAAAAAGAAGAAAATAAGAAATAAGAAATAGAAATTAAAAACAAAAAAATTAAAATTAAAATGTGAAAAGAAAAAAAGAAAAAATAAAAATTAGAAATAAAAAATAAAAATGTAAAACATAAAAACAAAAAACAGAAAAAATGAAAAATAAAAATAAAAAATAAAAACATGAAAAAAAAATACAAATAAAAAATAAAAAATAACCAATAAGACATAAAAAAATAAACAATAAGAAATAAGAAATAAAAAAATAAAAACATAAAAAACATAAATTATAGGAAATTAATAAATAAAACATAAAAAATAAAGAACTAAAAAACTAAAAAAATTAGTAGTACGAAGTAAAAAATAAAAAATAAGAAATAAAAATAAAATTTAAAAGTTGAAATTTAAAAATCAAAAATCAAAAATCAAAAATCAAAAAATAAAAAATAAAACATACAACATAAAAAATAAGAAATTAAAAATAAAATTAAAAAATAAGAAATTAAAAAAATATTAAATAAAAAATAAAAAATAAAAAATATAAACATAAAAAATAAAAGATAAAAATAAAAAAATAAAAAAGGTAAAAATTAGAAAATAAAAAATAAAACATAAAACATAAAAAATAAAACGTAAAACATAAAACATAAAACATAAAAAATAAAAAATAAATGAAAAATTAAAAATAGAAAATAAAAAATAATAATAAAAACATAAAAAAATACAAAATGAAAATTAAGAAGTAAAAAATAAAAAATAAGAAATAAGAAATAAGAAATTTAAAAATAAAAAATAAAAAATAAAAATAATATAATAAAAATAAAAAATAAAAAATAAAAAAGGTAGAACAATTAAAAATCAAAAATCAAAAATAAAAATCAAAAATAAAATCAAAAAATAAAAATAAAAATAAGAAATTACAAAATAAGAAACTACAAAATAGAAAAAATAAAAAATAAAAAATAAAAAATAGAAAAATAAAAAACTAAAAACTAAAAAATGAAAACTAAAAAATAAAAAATAAAAAAATAAAAGATAAAAAAGAATAAACAAAAATTTCACAAAATTACGATAACTTCATAAATTATCACACAATAATTACATTCTCATTGTTCTAACCCACTTCAACCCACCCCATAAAAAATGTACCAACTTCAATCCACTTCAACCAACATTAATCCACTTCAACCTACTTCAACCTATTTCAACCCACCTCAAAAAAAAAATACCAACTTCAACCTACCTCAACCCACATCAACCTACTTTAACCTACTTCACCCTTTTACCCACCCAATTTACCCACGAAAAGAACAGAGCCTTATTCCCTTCAATGTTGAAAGCTTGAAAACCAGATCTGAAGGATAAGAATTTATAGAGAGCAATTTGGCTTGCTTTTTCTTAGTTTATGGGCTTAAATTCAGTTTCCTGTGCTACATATTTTTGCTATCTGTTAGCTAAATCTCATTTTTAGTGATGAAAGATGGTGATTTTTGGGATCAGCAATTGAGAAAATAAGCCCTCAATATGGGTGTAAACAATAGCCACAACTTAAATTTGGAATCCCAGATATGTCTCTGCTGGGATTGCATGTCTGATGGATGAGGATAATTTTGGTAATTTCGATGTAGTTTTTCATTGGTTCATGGTTGATTTCAAATTTTTGGTGCTGCATATTTTTGATATTTATTTTATGTTTCTGATTTTTGATGGCAAAATTGGCTATTCGAGAGGAGGATGAGGCATGGATCTTTGATAGTTTATGGCTTGATTATGGATACGTTTTTCAGTGAAACTACCCCCTCTTTCTTTATTCTTTTTTTCACTTTTTATGTAGCGTAGTAGCAAGAACTTCTCGAGAAACATCACGAGAATTTCTAAGAATTTCTTTTTTTGCTGTCAAAGGAGTGCATATGAAGATTTTATGATACACATAAACATGTATCTATATATAAAATTATTTATATTTGAATTTCTTCAAATTTTATAAAAATTAAACCATACTAAAAGTTATTATTTTTGTTAAACAGATTTATATATAGGTTTTTTAATAGAGAAATAATATATGAAGTTCAGGTTCATACTGCACCCAAAAAAGATTCATTACATACGAAATACTGATATTAGGTATATCAGGTAGATAATGGGCATACGTAATCTTCAATTCTATCATTATTAATCAAATTATCACTAAGTCTTTATTTTCTTTGCAGGTACAAGAGAACGTGGTGGATTCATCATTATTAGCATCATAGATTGAATTATCATCATTCCATGTACCATACTTTGTAACAAATTCACTATGTCCTTCCCCCTCATATTTATGTAAACTTTCTCTACAACCATAAAGTTTTTAATTGATTATCCCATTAGTCATGCACGAAGTTGCTCCATAGTTAACTTTTTCATTGAAATGTTGCTTTCTCTCAGTTTAATTACAATATTAATTATGCCTACAATAATTTTTCGTTTATTATTTCATTATATATATATATATATATATATATATATATATATACACATATATACACACACAATATTACTTAAACATGCTACGTGCAAAAGTACGGGTTCAGACTAGTTAACAATAAAATGAAAATATGTCATGTTATTTGATACAAAAAGGTTGGTTCAGATATTAAAATTGTAATATGAAGTTTTTAATTTGGCTTTGTATTTGGCATTGCCTCAATTAATATTTCTCATTGGTGTACAATTAACTAATTTATGTGCTAATTATTTTTTGAAATTTTATTTAGACTAAATTTTTAGACTACAGGAAACACCAACAAGAGATTTATGGACAGAATCAATTAAGTGAGGCGCCTTCATTCCAAGTTTGGGAGAAGCCTATAACAGGTGAGTCAAGGTCGATTATGATGCATGGTCTCAGCCGATGCACCAGCAGGGTTGGGCTGTGTGGACAGAGATGAACACGAGGGGGGTTAGCGGTCAAGGTCGGGAGGCTGCACTCCACCGCACTGGTGTTCCAAGCTGAGATGGAGGCTAATCTAATGGGGCGAAAAGTTGTTTTGGGCATGGGTTTCAGGAATGTAATTCTTGAATCTAATTCCATGAGCGTTATTAACAAGTTGCATGTTAGATTTGGCAATTACCCAATTAAGTCTAGCCCAACTATTCTGCAACTAGCAAAGAAGGAAAAAAAAGGCTCTCGAAATTTAGTTGGCAAGTCATGTTTTTGAAAACAAAAACAAAATAGGAAAGTTTTTTTGTTACTTGGAGGAAAATGCATTAATGCATTGGTTTGTTAAATCGGTGATTTTTCCGACTTTGATGGTCTTCCATGTTTTTGGAAGGTTTGCCTACTATAAATTAAGGTCATGAGGCCTTGGTCATTGATCACAAAAAAGCAAGCAAATTAATTACACAAATTATAATTGTGGTGTGTTTTGTGAGTGAGCTGAAGAACTTGTGCATCGAGATCTCGTGAGTGTCATGAGGTAGTGGCATTCAACAATTTGGTGTTTGTCTAGGTGGTGGTAGAATCCATTGGAGGTACTCCTCAATTGTATTCGAGCCTCGAGGTAATTTCTATATTGTTCTAGAATTGTTGTGAGTCTCGAATTAGGGCAAATAATTTGAGACAGTTACTCATTGTACTATTTAGTATTCTTGTAGTAGAATTTTTTGTTGATTTGTCTTGTGGTTTTTCCCAATTTTCCACATTAAATTTTGTGTTCTATTTAATTATTTTCCGTATTTAATTCTGCATATTGTTGGCTTATGGGAGTTATGCCTTATGGGTGTTATATAATTACTTAATTGCAAATATTTGTTCCTGTGGGTAGTTTCTTGACCCAACAATTTGTATCAGAGCTTAGGATGGTGTAATTAATTGTGTAAACTATGGAGAGTTCAACTAGTACCTTGATAATTAAATTACTTACTAGTAATTATTTGATTTGGAAGCCAATGATAGAGGACTTATTTTATTGTAAGTACTTGTATGGCCCAATTGAGTTGAAAGGTTAAAAAAACATGAAAAGACAGGGGCAGAGGAGTGAAAAAAAAATTAAATAGGAAGGTTATTGGTGCAATTAGACAATGGATGGATATTAGTGTCTTTCACCACATATCCAATGAGACTGATATCCATAACTTGTGGACTAAGTTAGAAGGTTTGTACCAAAGAAAGACTGCTCAAAATAAAACTTCTTAATTAAGTGACTTGTTAACCTAAAACTGTACTATTGCTGAGCACTTAAGTGATTTTTAAGATATTGTTAATCAGTCGTCTACTTTGGAACTTGCTTTGGCTAAAGAGTTACAGGCATTATTTCTCATGAGTTCTTTGCTAGATACTTGGGAAACAATGTGGTTACTATTAGTAACTCAGCTCCAGGTGGTAAGTTATTTTTGAGAACAATCAAAGATTGCTTACTTAATGAAGAAGCCCGTAGAAAAGGAGATGGGTGTTGATAACACCATGCTCTTATCACTACAAGGAGGGGTCAAAGTAAGAGCAGAGGACCAAAGGGAAAAGGAAAAGGAAATAATAGATCCCGAAGTAAAGGGAAAGCTACATGTTGGAAGTGTGGAAAACCTGGACATATCAAAAAGTGCTACAACTCATAGAAAAAGGGACAAAGTGATGACAAGAATCAGAAGAAGGCTAATAACAAAAATAGTACAACAGTTGTCTCACAGGATTGTTCAGATGATGATGTTGTTACACTAGTTTATGCAACCAGAGAGTGCAACCATACTATTGATTCTGATGCTGAGTGGGTTATCGATTTAGCGACTTCGTGTGTTCCTAAGAGAGAATACTTCAGCACTGATAGGGCTAGAAATTTTGGTAGTGTCAAGATGGGCAACGATAGTGTTAGTGATATTATTGGGATAGGTGATATGTATTCAGCCCAATGTTACCTGCACAGTTGTTCTAAATAATGTGAGACATATTTCAGACTTGCGCTGCAATCTGATCTCTATGAGTGCTCTAGACAAGGATTATTGGAAGCATCAACTTGTTGATGGCATTTAGAAGCTCACTAAAGGTTTTTTGCATGTGGCTGGAGGCGAGCTTTGTTGTACACTTTTCAAGACACGCATGAAAATGTGTGGCAGGCATATTAATGCTGTTAAGAATCATACTTTACCAAATCTCTGGTACCATAGGCTAGCTCACATGAGTGAGAAAGGGTTGAAGATTCCGGCCAAGGAGTCCCTCATCTCTTTATCTGAAGGTAAATCTCTCAACCCTTGTGATTATTGTTTATTTGGCAAGCATCATAGAGTTTCTTTTTGTGAACACCTAAGGCAGAAAGAAAAAAAGTTATTGATACATTCAAATATATGTGGTCCCATTAAGGTGGGGTTGTTGGATGGTGATAGGTATTTTGTCACCTTTATTGATGATGTTTCACATAAGATTTGGCTGTATATGTTGAAAGCAAAAGGTCAAGTATTCCAAAAATTTCAACACTTCTATCCCATGGTGGAGAGGAAAATAGGCATGCCGCTAAAGGCTCTCTAGACGGGCAATGGTAGAGTGTACACATCTGATGAAGTTGAGGAGTATTGCAAGAAGCATGACATTTTCCATGAGAAAATGGAACCTAGTATAGCCCAACACAATGGAATTGTAAAAATGATGAACATGACCATTATGGAGAAAGTGAGATTAATACTCAGAATGTCTAAGTTGCCAAAGACATTCTAGGGTGAAGCTGTTCATGCAGAAGTCTATAACATCAATAAGGCTTTATTAGTTCCTTTGCAGTTTGACATTCCACAGGCAGTTTGGACTGGAAAGAATGCTTCTTATAACCATTTGAAGGTTTCTGGATGTAAGGCCTTGATGCTCGTGTCAAAGGAACGTAGATCAAAACTTGATAGCAAAGCCACTCCTTGTGTGTTCGTGGGCTACAGAGATGAGGAGTTTAGCTATAGGTTATGGGATCTAGAAAAGGGAAAGATAGTAAAAAGTGAAGATGTTGTCTTCCATGAACATGAGATCATAGTTGACAATCCTGGTATAGCTAATGTGACACCAGTATCTATCTCATCTGGAGGTGCCGCAGATGGGGGTGCCATGTTAGAGGTGGAACCTGCGAATACTGCAAATGATACTCTTATTGATGGCGGTTTTGATAAGGAGGAGCAATCTCCTAAAGTTGTTGTAGATCCTCTAGTAAGGAGGAGTTCAATAGATCGTCAATTGTATAAGGTATCCCAGTTATGAGTATGCTCTTCTAATTGACGAGGGGGAGCCAGAGAGCTTCGAAGAGGTGTTGTCTCACAAGGACAAGCAGTGTTAGATTCAAGCCATGTAGGCAAAGATCAATTCTTTAAAGAAAAATGACACTTATGATTTAGTGGAACTTCCAAAAGGTAGACAGGCACTTAGAAAGAACTGGGCGTTCAAGTTAAAGAAAGATGATAACCAAATCGTGAAATATAAGGCTTGAGTGGTGGTAAAAGGGTGAGCTCAAAAAAAAAGGCATTGACTTCAGTGAAATCTTCTCTCATGTAGTAAAGATCACTCGAGTTATACTGGGATTGGCTGCTAGCTTGGATCTTGAACTTGAGCAACTAGATGTGAAGACTGCATTCCTACATGGAGACTTACAGGAGGAAATTTACACGTATAAACATGAGGGTTTTGAAGTTGAAGGGAAGAAGCACATGGTTTGCAGGTTGAAGAAGAGTCTGTATGGTTTAAAATAAGCTACTAGACAATGGTACAAAAAATTTGACTCGTTTATAACGAGCCAAGGCTATAAGAGGACAGAAGCAGATCATTGTGTATACATTCGTTAATTCGCCGATGGTAACTTTATTATCCTGTTGCTTAATGTTGATGACATGTTGATTGTTGACCAATATGCTAATATGATTAGCAAGTTGAAGGAGGAGTTATCCAAATCATTGGATGTGAATGATTTGGTTTGGCGAGACGAATTTTGGGTATGGGCATTACCCAAGATTGAAAGAACAAGAAACTGTGGCTATCATAGGAGAAATATATTGAATGGGTGCTTGAAAAGTTCAACATGAAAAATGTCAAGCTAACCATTACTCCACTTGCCGCTCACTTTAAGTTGAGCAAAAGAGATTGTCCACAATTGCAGGAGAAGAAATTACAAATGTTTAAAATTCTTTATACTTCTGCGTATATTCACTTAAGTATGCTATCGTTTGCACTCGGTCAGTATTGCTCATGCTGTTAGTGTTGTGAGCAGATTCCTTTTCAACCTTTGAAAGGCTCGCTGAGAGGCTGTTAAGTGGATCTTGAGATACTTATGGGGAACAACGAAACTCCATTTGCAGTTTGGTGGGTCTGATCCACTTCTTGAAGGCTATACTGATTCTGATATAGCAAGTTATCTTGATGATAGGAGGTCCACATCAGGCTATGTCTTTACTTTTATAGGGGGAGCTGTGTCCTGGCAGTCAAAATTGCAAAAATGTGTGGCTCTATCCATAACAAAAGCTGAATATATAGTGCCTATTAAAGCAGGAAATTAAATGTTGTGGATGAATTGGTTTCTTCAAGAGTTCGGGTTGAGACAAAAAAAAAATGTGGTGTTTCATGATAGTCAGAGTGTTATCGACTTGAGTGAGAACTCCATACATCATTCCTGCACAAATCACATAGATATGAGATACCATTGGTTCCGGTCTATTATCGACGAGAAGCTAATGGTGTTGAATAAGATTCACACAGATAAAATGCTGTAAATATGTTGACTAAAGTAATTCCTTGTGATAAGTTTGACTTGTGTACCCAGTTAGCCGGGTTAAGCTCCAAGTGACATGAGGAGAAGTTAAGGTCTCTTCCCTTGGGTTGGAAGGGGAGATTTGTTGGATTGGGCAATTACGCAATTAAGTCCAGCCCAACTATTTGCAACTAGCAAAGAAGAAAAAAAGACTTTCGAAATTTAATTGGCAAGTCATGTTTTTTAAAACAAAAACAAAATAGGAAAGGCTTTTTGTTACTTGGAGGAAAATGCACTAATGCCCTGGTTTGATAAGTCGGTGGTTTTTTCGACTTTGATGGCCTTCCATGCTTTTGGAAGGTTTGCCTACTATAAATTAAGGTCATGAGGCCTTGGTCATTGATCACAAAAAAGCAAGCAAATCAATCACGCATAAATTATAATTATGGTGTGTTTTGTGAGTGGGTGGCGGAGCTTGTGCTTCGAGATCTCATAGGTGTCCCAAGGTAGTGGCATACAACAATTTGAGTGTTTGTTTAAGCGGTGGTAGAATCAATTGGAGCTACTATTCAATTGTATTCGAGCCTATAGGTCATTTCTGTATTATTCCTAAATTGTTGTGAGTCTCGAATTAGGGCAAATAATTTGAGACGGTTACTCGTTATACTATTTACTGTTCTTACTGTGAAATTTCTGTTGGTTTGCCCCGTGGTTTTTCCCTTTACACTAGAGGGTTTTCCATGATCAATTTGGTGTCCTATTTAATTATTTCCTACATTTGATTCCACATATTACCAGCTTATGCGTTTTATATAATTACTTAATTGCAACTAATTGTTCTTAGCGGTAGGCTTTGCACCCAACACTGCAGACAGGACAAGGACAACTCACACCACTGGACCTTGTTTTTTATGACATTACAAGCTTAAAACAAAGAGTATAGTTGTCTCCTTTCTAGCCATGCTATGAGAGTGAGTAATATGGTAGCTCATCTAGTTGCAACATTGACTCCTACCGATGGTGATTATTGTTTGCTTTTGAACCCTTTCCCACAGGGCGTCCTAACCTTGGCAATGGTGGATTTGCAAAAAAATCCCCCCCTCTGCCATTGGGTTTCCCCCCCCAAAAAAAAAAAAAGAAAAAAAAAAGAAGAACCTACATGACAACTGGATTATGTGGCGAATGAAACACTTACGTGCCCCTTAGGCGATAAATATTGATATGGAATTGCTCGTGATTTCTTGTACTTTCCTTGCCCTTTTCAAGTTAAAAAAAAAAAAAAAAAAGACACATACATATCTATTATTCAAAAGACTTTGCTTTAGAATCTGACATGTCCATCTTCCTCAACCAAAGAGACTAGCTCTTGAATTAAATTTCTTTATCAATTTTTACCTTATAATTTAAAGTATTTACTAACCGTGCGAAGCAGAATAGTATAGCTAGTATGTCTCGATAAAGTATTTCAGTTAAGCATTTTTTAAAAAAAGTTAAGAAATATATATGTTTTTAGCATAGTACCAAAGGTTGCAGTAAGAAAGATTTAGAGAACTTGAATTGACTTTTTCTATCGCAAAAAGTGCATGTTTATTTGAAATTAGATGTTGAAGTAACATTCAAAAAATTAATTAAGCCTTTTTTGGATATGAATAGATCCGCATCCACTGCATGTAATTAGCAATTTTATTTTTTTGCTAAGTGTTTCAAAAATCTAAAACAAAATGCATTATTATGAAGTCGCACTTACTATCGATTTATGTCAGAAGTTTTCTTCAAAAAAAATGTTTTCAGAAATTTTTTAAATGGGTCTTTCGAAATCCGTCTCTTTACCTAATTAGACAAGTGTTTGTAAGGCCACAACTACCTACATCTAAATCTCCCAAAACCTCACTCTTGTAAGATCCACAATGAAAGTTGGTTTGCATGTATGAATCGTTTATACAAAGATTGAACTTTTTTGTGCATTTATCATTTTTGTCATAGATGATGACATGCAACCGCATTGCGTTTGGAGGGAATCCAAAAAGCTTGGTAAAATTTTTACATATATTTTGGTTCTTTATAAAATGCAAAGCAAGGCATAAAAAACTATTATATACAATTTTTGAATTTAGGATAATTAACAACTTACATACGTCGTTGTGAGCTTTCTTTTTCGCCCTACTGTTGGAAGTTATGTGAGCAACGTCAGTATTGATCTCCCTTTTCCTGGATTCAACACCAATTAAAACAAGCACACTTCATGCGATTAGATTCCCCAATTTTTCACAACTTGGGCAATTCTAAAGGTATGAAAACTCACACCAAGGCGACAAGAGAAATTATTTTTTGATGAAATTTTCGACCAAAAAAAGTGTATATTTTGACGGGAATTTTGACGAAAATTACATCCCCAAAAAAAACCACTGGTCGAAATGGCCATTTTGACCGACCAGTCAAAATACTGACGAAAAAATTTTGACAGACTAACAGTCTGTCAAAATTACAACTAACGGACTATGTTGATGGACTAACAATCCATTAATACGTTCCTGATGGAAATTTTGACAGGCCAACAGTCGTCAAAATAGTTTTTGACAGAAAAGATAGCCCATCACAATCCCAAAGATTTGAGATACATGTTGGAGTGACAGTTTTGACGGAAATTTGTGACAAACTCTGTCACAAATTGTGACGGAAGTAGTATTTTTCGTCACAATTTTTGACAGGGTCTGTCAAAAAATCCATCACGTATTTGTCTTCAAAAAAAAAAAAAAGAAAATATTTACTTTTTAGAAGATGCTAGGTAGAGCAATTTTGTTTTGTTCACATATTAAATAAAATTTCAAATTTCAAATCTAAAATAAATATTTTGAATATATTTTTCAACTTCGTACAATTCTTTTCTTCATCACAACAAAATATATATACATTTCATTTTTTTGACCACAAAAATATAAAAATATTACAAATAGCCCAATTAATTGATACAATCTAACACCAATACGAAGTCCTGAACAAATTAACAGAAATACTAAACATAATGTCATTCCCCACATTTTTCCCTCATCGGCTCATAGAGTCATACTAACAAACTGTAACTCTACCCTCCTACCTCACCCCTTCTCTTTGGTGGTTGTGCCATGGTGGTGGAATTGTGGGTTGGAGGCACAATAAAGATAGCTTTTGCATGTGTGTTAAAGTGGGAGAAAGAGTATACATGGATGGTTCAAGAAGGAGAAATCCGGGGGGGGGGGGGAAGCAGTACGTGGAGGGGGGTGGAGGGGGGGCGCTGTTTGGGGAGGGGGGGCTTTAAGTTTTGGATGGAAAATTTGGATGAATCTAGAATTAAGGGAAGAGACTAGAGAGATTTTAATAGGCTCGTTAGAATCTTTAGGGGTTCCATCAAAATTACTGGTAAAAAATAAAATTCAGTCGGTTTTTTTGACGTGCCCATCAAAAACTCAGCAATGATTTTTGATGGACCAACTTTCCGTCAAAATCTCTAGTCAAAAATTATATCGAGATTCGCACAGCCTAATGCACTGTCAAAATCCTTGATTTTTCGTCAAAATTTCCGTCAAAATTTCTATCAAAATTTTTGACGGATCAAGTTTCCGTCAAAATAGTCCGTCAAAAATTACCTTGAGATTCGCACGACCTAACATACCATCAAAATCCTTAAATTTCCTTCAAAATTTTTGACAGCTCAACTTTCCGTCAAAATAGTCCGTCAAAAATTACATCGAGATCCGCACAACCTGACGCAACACTAAAATCCTTAATTTTCTATCAAAATTTCCGTCAAAATTTTTGACGCCTCAACTTTTCATCAAAACAGTCCGTCAAAAATTACACCGAGATCTGCACGACCTGGCACACCGTCAAAATCCTTGATTTTCCGTCAAAATTTTTGACGGATCAATTTTTTGTCAAGGTAGTCCGTCAAAATTTAAATGAAATGTCAATCCAATAAGCAAGAATATTACATAATTATTTGTACATAAGCAAGTTGTTAGACTTTATTGGAGCAAGTGCTCACAGATCATATTTCCTTCAAAACTAACCTCCACTCTTGGTTGATCTCCCCATGCAACTTCAGCACCGAATTCAAGTAGTCTACTATTCCACTAGCCTAAAATATTCCTACTTTATATGTAGATATCAGGTCCTCATCAATAGGATGAGAAAGAAGATGACAGAGAACTATTTTAGCGATCTAGCAATAATTTCTTAGCAAAGAAGAAAATCAGCCTCCCAGTAGTCTAGCAAAAGTTGCAAGTAATTAATACAACTGAAGACACAATATTGATAGAAAGTGAGGGTCAGACATGGAGCAAAATATCACTGTATTGTGGATCATGCTTATTGAAAAATTATGCACGTACACACATGGAGATGGGAGAGAGATGGAGGGTCTATATCCAGCCAAACTGAAATGAATTTGGGCTACAGTCATGGACTCAAAACCCAAAATTAGCAATAGACACATTGATCGACAGCAGATGGACAAACTCTGTATTTATCCAAGAGGAAGCAGGTTTTGATCTAACACAAAAATGCCGCATGTTGGTCCAATCTCAACCCAGAAGTAGATGACTTATGAAAAAAAAAAAAAAAACTTTTAATTATTCCTCTTTGAAGTCACTGAAGAAATCTTTAAGCTACGTCTACTAGTGAAATTACCTACGAATGAATGCTGCATAACCATGATCAAATTCCAGTAACGAGATTTTGACTATCTATATAGAACTTCCTAAGTCTTTCTCTATTCAGACTTCTTCAACATCTAAACAACTATTAGAGGTGCTTCACAGCTCCAGCTCTCAACTACAATAATAATTATTCCATTCAATTTGAATACTAAATTTTTACCTTAATATCTACAACCTTGCATAACCACATCCAGTTCCAAAGGGACAATTGTCAAAAAAAAGTTTACAGGATAATCTACTAAATGCTCTCAAATATGAATATAGTACAAAATTTCGAAGCCCAAGAAATATATTAAGTTAAAAAATTGAATATACAAATTGAATTGGGGAAAACTCCCAATATTTTGTTATATTGCAGATAATCGATTCACTTATTTTAAGAAAATAAAATAAAATAGATAATGAGCTAGCATTAGATTTAGTATTCATTAATGATATGTCAATAATCACCAGAGTTTAAAAAAGTAATCAATCGAATTAGCCACCAAGATGTCAAAATCTAATCACAACTACCAAAAAAATTAAACAAATTAAAACAAAGCAACTATTATATGATTTTAACATTACACAAACTGAAACCAAATAAAAATACAAAATTTTCAAGTTGAATCTAGGACGATAGTTTCACCTATCGCCCAATAATCTTTACTTAGCCTCTGATTTAGAATTGAATTGTTCATTGATTTGGATATTTGGATTCTAACCATAAAATCATACAATTGTTCTTTAATTGTATAGTACCAAATGGTCTATGTACTTTAATTGCTTTCAATAATCCATCATTTCGTCGTACTAATTTCTAAGTACGTACTTTGTTCCCAAGTCAACTCCTTCCTTTGTTCCAAAGTCCATTGATCTGGAATATACCACCACAAACGATCTATTTCTCTATTCGAAGAAAAGAGTTAGTTTAGGAAACTGGACAATTCAAATACTAATAAATTTAACACAAAGATATGAATTTTAACTGCATTGGCAATATCGGAGTGAATGAAACTCGAAAACTTGAAATTGAACTTCACCCCAAAAAAATTAACAATGTGAAAAAAAAAATGACCCATACCATTTGATCTGCTAAGCATTGTTGGATAGAATAACCATGGGAGAAGTGGTACGAGTACATATTCTATTCTATAATTTTGGTGAGAAGAGAGAGAGAGAGAAACAGAGAGAGAGAGATTTAATTAAGAATAAGTGGAAACATAACAGATGTGAATTGAGAAGACTATTTGGTAGACGACTACCCATTTAGTAATTTTGATAAAAGATACAATTTTATCTAGCCGTTGAGAGAGGAGAGGGAGAATTCTTTTTTTAAAAAATTTTTAAAATCGGCGAGAGAGGGAGATAGGGTATCCGTAACATGCTTAAGTGGACTGATACATGATGATTTGTTTTGACTGCTTAGGGTGTTGTTTAGATAATGGGATTATCATCTATCTTTTATCACTTATAACTAAAATTATAAGAAATTTTTAAAAAAATAAAAATAACTGTGTATTTTACATGGATAATGTCATTTTCTTTTCCTTTAAAATCTAAGGTTTAGATTTAATAAATAAATGTAACGGGCTAATTTTTTTGCTTAGATAATAAATTATCATCTATCGTTTATCATGTGTATATGAAATCGTGGAATATATTTTAAATTAAAATAAAGGGATATCTTAACTTTAAAATCGATGGCTTAGATCTAATGTATAAATAATTTTTATGGTTGATATTATATTAAATCCAGCAAATCACTCTTATTACAACATTCTAAAAAAAAGGGCAGCCCGATGCACAAGTATTTCGCGTTCACGCAAGCTTCGGGGAAGGGCCGCACCCCAAGGGTGAATTGTAGGCAGCCTAACCTAACTTTGTCAGTGGCTGATTCCACGGCTCGAACCCGTGACCTTTTGGTCACTCATTCTAAGGTTTTCCAAATATTAATATTAGTATAGTATAGATATACTACAAAAATTAAACTTAACATAACTATTTTATTTATCCATATAAACAAAAAATCAAATTAAAAAATAAATTTTAACTTAACATTTTATATTCACATATTCCGAAATAATTTTTCCCATATAATTTACCCAACAAAACATATCAAAATAATTAAACATATATACTATGAAAAATGAATTTAACAAAATTATTTTGTTTATCCAAATTAATATACTTCTAAAATATAGAAATTTCAAGAAAATATTTAGCGCCACTAACTTTTCAGATTGGCAACAAAGATTTCCCAGATGAACTTTGACAAGCGACGGTGGCACATCGGCACTGCCGGTGACTTTACACCGAAAAGAATCATTCAACCACCACAAAAATCACCAACTAACTCAAAGATTTTAAATGAAAGTAACAACATACTTCAAAACCAAACACTTATCGGCGTAACAAGCTGAGAAATTCGATGATGGTTGCTCTGACAGTGCCCACCAGTAGTCAGCCCGCTCTGCTGGTCTCTCTCTCACTCTCATTGGCTCTTTCTCTCTCCTCACTTCCTCCTGTCTCGAAGCCTTGCAGGTATCACTTCCCCCTCCCTCCCAGCCCACTATTTTAAATCCATATCTGAATTTTTATTTTGGAAATTGTGTAACAGTTCAATGGCTTTCTGTCTGAATTCAAATTTCCAACGGAAACCCGTCGGAATTCTCGTGAAAATTTCCGATATCCATTATTCCATTGTAATTCCCACTGAAATTTCCAAAATCCAATTGCAGTCAATCTTATTTTGCATCGGATTTTGCAATGGGTATTATTACTCGTTGCCTTTTCTTTCGAAATAGGGTTGCGTTTTTGTGGTGACTTGCTATGTCATAAAGAAATTGAAATTACGCACTATCATGTACTAAGTTGTTTCTTCGTAAAAAAGTTGTGGTTTGAGATAGAAAAGCAACACATTATAGCCATTTCACAAACCATACCTACAGGTTGATATGGTAGGGAGATCCTCCTTTTCTTCAAATCGTACGTCAATGACTCAAAATTTCATAAGTTCTTCTACCTTCTGTTGAGTCTTTGGGAAGAAAGAAATGCGGTTATTTTCAACAATGAAGTTTTTAACCCAATCATGGTCCTAATTAGAACGAAGAAAGCACGTGCAAAATGGAGATTGCGAATGAGATTCACACTAATAACAAATTTTCTTTCTTAAGAAGCAAGAGGTAATAAGCGAGATTATCTTGTTCGATGGAACAAGCCAAGAAATGGCTATGCCAAAACTTAATTTTGATGGTCCTTCATAAGAAAAACTGCGACAGAGGGGTTTTGGCACGATGTTGGGCAGGAAAGCTTCCACGTACAAAAGCATACAGATTTCATAACACATCAATATTAGTGGCAAAAGTTCTAGCCTAAAGGATAAGACTCCTAAAGGCTATCAAAGCTGGATATATGTTCATTGCTCGGTGAAAAAGTATCATATTTACATGCCCCTAGTCACCTATTTCTTGCTCGTAAATAATATAATTTTGAGATTTTACTGACTTTTATTTTGTTTTGTAGGTAATAAGTCAACCGAAGACAATCCCTAGAATTGAGCTTAAAAGGTTGGGATAATTAAAGAACCAGAGTGTCAGAAGTTTGAGCCCGACACATGTTAAAATTTTTGCCATGACCTCACTTGCACGCTCCGCTACTCAAGAAGAACCCTTCGTTAGTCCCATAAACTTTCTACTACAATTGCAGAAGTTCTAGAGCCAACTCATAGCATCCTTGTCCAAGGTTTGCTAAGTCTTGCCCTAGTGTAGCCATGATGGAGTTGTCTCTACCTTTTCGGATGTTCACAGCATTTCTCTTTAGCGCTCCCATCATGTGCCAAGACCATGCCATTTTCAGCTTGAACGAACGCGTAGTTGTGCCAGGTGCGTGTCACTTGGCACTGACAACCATATCTGGTAGCATATGAAGTCATTTCTGGTGGAATGATCATGCGCCTACTAGTCATGGGTTGGCAAGAACAATCGTGCCACCCATTGACTTCCCAGGACCTATTTAAGCACCTATTGCTCGAGTTTTGGTTGAGTCGTTTGCTTCGGTCTTTACGCTTTGATTCTAAGGGTTTATGCTGGCATCTTAAAACCCCACCGAGTGAGAATAAATTAGATTAGATGTATAAATTAGATTAATTATGAAATTCTGTCTTTTAATACAAATATAGCAAGAAATTTTTTTTAATAACTCAACTTTAGGCCGATGATGGTCTAATAGATTAAAACTACTTAAACTACAATGTAGTTTGTGATTATAAAGCACATGAAATCTATTTTGTTCTATTATTAAAATTCTAAATTTCCTAAAAACAAGAAAATCAAGAAATAGAAGGGCACATGAATACATTACGTTACAAATGCATTGATTTCAGTGGTTTTTTTATCAGTGCAAATATAATTTTTTAAAAATCCATTATCTTATAGACACATTGTTATTTGTATAATTTTATCGATCCAAATATAATTTTGCTAAATCCATTACATTATAAATACATTACTTTAGCTGTAATTTTATTGATATAGATATAATTTCTATGAATTCATTATGATTCTCTTAGAGAAACATCTCATATATATAGAGAGAGTTACTTAGGTAGGATGATATCTTATATAGGATGACCAAGTTGAGGTAATCAATAGATGCAAAATTAACAATAAGCAATGTTACGCTCGGTAATCAACATATCTTAAATACATGTGCAAAGGTTACCTGAAAAGTATGTTGATCACCAAATGTAATACTGATGATCACTGAAATAATATCTATTGATCACCTCATTCTATTCATGCTATACAAAATCTCATCCTATTTGAGTAACCCCATATAGTTATGTATGTGTGTGTGTGTGTGTGTGTGTGTGTGTGTGTGTGTGTGTGTGTGTGTGTGTATATATGTATGTATATATATATATATGTGTGTGTTGTGTGGTGTGTGTGTGTGTGTGTGTTGTACATATCATATACATATATTATATATATATATATATATATATATATATTATATATCTATTATATATATATATATATATATATATATATATATATATATATATATAGTATGTATATGTATATATATGTAAATGTGTGTGTGTGTGTGTACACACACACACACACACACACATATATATATATACATATACATATATATATGATTGGGAAAAATTCGATTTTCCCTAAATGTGCCTATTCGAGTCAGACCCACAGACAAGGCCCATACCTAGGATAATGGGCCCTAAGATGTAACCCTAAGGGCTCCCCCTAGGGCCCTTCCATGCCGAGACTGGCAGCCTATGCGGGGTGTTTCAGGTCAGATTACTCTTTTACCCCTTTTGCCGAAGGGACTATAAATAGTCACCTACTCTCCTCGGGAAAGGGGTTGGCACTCAGATACACTGAACTCATACTATATTCTCTCTTTCTTAGGACGTTTTACTTGGACCTTGGGCTGACTTGACCATCGGAGAAGCGTTCCCCGGCCCGTAACCGGGGGTGCCCTTTTTGCAGGTTGGGCCACTTGGAGAAGAGGAGGTCAGGTGTTCCGCGCAAGCTGTCAGATAAACTCATTCCGTCATCCCACGTCATCATCAGCAGTACCTCAGAAGAAACATCCGTAATCATATTGGCGCCGTTTGTGGGGAAGGAGTGGTAGCGATGGTGGTAAGCGAAGTAACACGAGCACGGACTCGCAAGGACAAGGCCCCCACAGCTCATACCTCCGCGCCTCCTGAGGTGCAGGACGCTTCGGAGAGCTCGCGGGCAAATCCCCTATCAACTAGCCCGACTCATCCCGAGAGAGAAGCGTACGTCACGGTGGACGCTCTGAAAAAGTTTATGTCCACCGTGACGGACACTATCACCAGGCAGGTCTCAGAACAGGTTAAAAGGGCTATGGAGGCGGCTAACTCGGCCAGACCGCTTCCTCATTTTGATTACATACCTACCCATGGGGGCGAGCCCTCCCACCGACTGGAGTGGGTACCATCCCCCCGTTATTCAGAGCAGGAGTG
This sequence comes from Carnegiea gigantea, assembly GCA_029747015.1. Lineage (NCBI taxonomy): Eukaryota > Viridiplantae > Streptophyta > Magnoliopsida > Caryophyllales > Cactaceae > Carnegiea > Carnegiea gigantea. Next base: position 49,510 of record JAKOGI010000075.1, read on the forward strand.
GGAGGTATCTCGGTCGAACCGGAGCAGTCGGCCCAATACAGAGCAGCTAGGTCGACGCACAGCAGCGAGACCCAGTGGCCACCCCACACAGAGGGCAACAGTCAGATCAACAACTGCTTCCACTCCCTACGCAATCCATTCCAGGTCAACCACCTGGCTCGAGGAACAAGAACAGACTTCCAAGCCTCAGGGGGAGATCTCGAGCAGACGACGGCTCAGCCCGGAATGCCATACCCACCGTGGCCGCAAACGAGCCCTCCTTGGGAGATCTGCGGTCAGGAGCTGCACTGAGGAGACCGGTTCGGTTTTGAGGCACGGAAGGGAGAGGAAAAGTCCTTCTGTTGTTAAGGTGGAGCACCATCCTAAAACCCCCATCAAGGTATCGGGAACGGCTGCTCAGCCAACTATTCCTCCCTTCTCCACCCCATTCAGCGCAGAAATCATCAACGCTTCCTGCTACGGGAAGTCAAGATGCCCACGGTAGACCTTTACGATGGGACGACAGATCCCGAAGAGTATCTGGGATCTATAAGACGCAGATGTATGTGCACGACGTAGATGATGCAGATTATTGCTGCTATTTTGTTGCTACCCTCAAGGGAGTGGCGCAATCATGGTTTAATGGTCTGCCTCTGGGAAGCATCACTTGTTTTCAGGACCTGGCTGACAAATTTTTTAGCCAATTCATCACCAGTCGGAAGGAAAGGAGGACTAGTATCCACCTATCTAAAATCAAGCAGGGGCCACAAAAGTCCCTCGCCGAATTTGGCAAATGCTTCCATCAGGAGGCGGTGCTGATTACGGACCTGGAAGACGGGGTGGCTTACACCTCCTTCTTGAACGTTCTCAGAAGCAGCTGTTTCAAGTTCTCCTTGGCAGAACAGAAGGAGACCACATTGGCCGAGGCCCTGAGGAAGGTCACAGATTTCATCCGCGCCATAGAGATCTGTGCTGACAATTCCGACGCCGCAAAAAAGGCTAAGATCCCGGGGAATAACAATCTCAACCATGGTGACAGAAATCTCGGCCCCCGAGAAAGGACGCCGTCGTTCGAGGCAATTGACCCTTAGTTTTACTACTGACACTAGAAGCATCCTCATGGAGGTTAGGGGACATCCCATACTTCGAAGACCGCCACCCATGACTGCACCCCCGAAGCCGTAGGATGCCAAGAAATACTGCGAATTTCATGAACAGAGCGGACACACCACTACGGAGTGCTGAGAGCTGAAGAAAGCCCTTCATGAATTGACAGACAAGGGTCAGATCGACAGATTCTTAAAGAGAGGGCCCCGATTCCTTCGACAAGAACAGGAGCCCGCACAACCCCAACCGCAGGATGAGGAGTGTTCGACGAAAGTCGTGGCCACAATCCAGATACTCCTCTGACCGGCAGATCAAGAAAAGATTGCGTTCATCACAGACTATAGTCTCCACTGTTATAAGATGATGCCCTTTGGATTGAAGAACGCAGGGGCCACTTACCAGCGCTTGGTTAACAAACTATTCGAACCCCTCATTGGCAAGACCATGGAAGTTTACGTCGAAGACATGATAGTAAAAAGCAAGATCAATAGGGATCATGGCCATGATTTGAGTAAGACATTCGATATACTCCGGGCCTTCGTAATGAAGCTTAACCCTAAGAAGTGCGTCTTTGGGGTACGATCGTGCAAATTTTTCAGTTTTATGATCAGCAGCCGTGGAATCGAAACTAACCCGGACAAGATCCAGGCTGTCATCGAAATGAAGCTGCCACAGAATTTAAGAGAAGTGCAACGCCTAACCGGCTGCATTGCCGCCTTAGGCCGATTTATGTCCCGGTCTACAGACAAGTGCTAGCCATTCTTCTGCATCCTACGACAGCAGGCCAACTTCAGCTGGGATCTGCAGGCGGACGAGGCTTTCCAGGCCTTGAATACCTACCTAGCTCAGCTACCTAAAATCGCCAGCCCTCTAGAAGGGGAAATCTTGGTACTATATTTGGCTATGTCAGAGCACACGGTCAGCGCTGTTCTCGTAGTAGAAAGGACAAAGGAGCAGATCCCTGTGTACTACATAAGTCACGCCTTGGTAGGGGCAGAAGTGAATTAGCCTCTTATTGAGAAGTTTGCCTATGGCCTAGTAATGGCTAGTCGAAAGCTGAGGCACTACTTTGAGGCTCATAAGATCCTAGTCTTAACCGATCAGTCCTTGAAGAACGTCCTTTAGAAGTTAGATGCCTCCTGAAATGGGTCGTCGAACTCTCATGCTATAACTTGGCCTTTGAACCATGGCAGACCATCAAAGCCCAGGCGTTAGTCGACTTTTTGGCCGAGAATACAACACCAGCCGAGGAAGGTGATTTGCGCCCGCGGCTGTATGTGGATGACTTATCCACCAAGGATGGAAGTGGAGCCGGCCTCATCATTGAAAGTCCTACCGAGACACGGTATGAGCCCGCTCTGAAGTTCATGTTCAAGGCGTCCAATAATGAAGCAAAGTACGAAGGTCTTATTACGGGAATAGAGCTGTGTTACACCGCGGGGGCAGATTCTATCCAAGCTTTCTCTAACTCCCAGTTACTCGTCAGCCAGCTCAACGGCGCATATGAAGCAAAGAACGACACCATGGCCGCCTATGTTCGGCGGGTACAGGAGGTGACTAAGTTACTAAAGCACTTTGCAATCACACACATCCCTCGCTCAGAGAATCGACAGGCTGATGCCCTGTCTAAACTAGCAAGCTCGTCAGGTGACGGGAAGCCCAAAAACATTCAGTGGGAGACCCTAACGGAGAGGAGCATCGATTCATATGAAGTGCTGTGGTTAGACAGAACCTCGACATGGATGGATCTTATCTGCGCCTACCTCACTGAGAGTACCCTTCTCCCGGATCCCATAGAAGCGGATAAAGTGAAGAAGAGGTCGAAGTGGTTTATCCTATACGAGGAGATCTTATACAAGAGATCTTCCACCCGGCCCCTCCTACGTTATGTGACCCTGGAAGACGGAAAAAAGATACTGGAAGAGCTGCACGAAGGTCTTTGCAGCACTCATGCCGGAGGCCGCACCCTAGCTGTTACAGTCATTCGAACTGGCTACTACTGGCCCAGCTTACGGGTGGATGCCATAATACTAGTGCTGAGCTATGACAAACGCCAGAAGTTCGCCCCCATCCAACGAGTCCTCTCCACCCCTATGACGCCAATCATCAGCCCCCTACTGTTCGCCACATGGGGTATGGATATCCTCGGCCCTTTCCCCAAAGCTACGGGGCAGTGTAAGTACCTTTTTGTGGCGGTCGACTACTTTATCAAATGGATAGAGGCCGAGGCAGTAGCCTCTATAACTACTGCTAAAGTACGAAGGTTCATTTGGTGGACATCATCACCCGCTTCAGCATTCCTTGCACCATCATCTTCGATAATGGCAGGTAGTTCGACACCACTAGGCTCACGGACTATCTCAGCAGCTTGGGCTGCCAAGCTTGGTTCACCGTCGTGGCTCACCGTCAGACCAATGGCCAAGCCGAGGCGGCCAACAGACGAAACTTGATGACGCGAAGGGAAAATGGATGGAAGAACTACACGGAGTCCTATGGTCCCTCCGCACCACTGAGAAAACCGCTACTAGCGAAACCCCTTTAATGTTAGCTTACGGGTCTGAGCCTGTTTTGCCCATAGAGGTCGCCTTTTGCACTTATCAGTTGACAACTTTCCAAGAAGAATTGAACAAAGCCGCACTCCGAGAAGGTCTTGAGCTCCTCCCTTCTATCCGTGGCGACGCTCTCCTTCGAGAAGCCCTCTATAAACTCCATATCGCACGCCTGCGCAGCCGATCAGTGCGGCTGCAACCAATTCTGGTGGGCAACCTCGTTCTCCCACAAGGAGGTCGTAGCTCGTGCGGGGGAGCATGAAAAACTCCATGCCAATTGGGAAGGTTCATACAAAGTTGCTTCTCAAGTCCGTCCCCGAATGCATCGCCTCGAGCCGTTAGCGGCTGTCCAATACCATGAACCTGGCATAGCAGCAACTTGAGAAAGTACCATACATAGGCTCATGTTTTTCCTTTTACTCCAACGGACATGTATTCCTTTATTACAAGTAATAAAATCAGCAGCCCACAGCGGCCACGTTTGCACTCATCTGCAACCCTCCTTTTTCCTAAGCACGATTTTCTGGACGGTCGCTACACTCTTAGCCCCAATAGGGGCTAACGGTCCCTCAGCACGGCCTCACAGTCGATCGCTACACTCTTAGCTCCAATAGGGGCTAAGGGTCCCTAAGTACTACCTCACGGCCGGTTGCTACCCTTTTAGCCCCAATAGGGGCTAAGGGTCCCTAAGCACGGCCTCACAGCTGGTCGCTATACTCTTAGCCCCAATGGGAGCTAAGGGTCCCTAAGAACGGCCTCACGGCCAATTGCTACATTCTTAGCCCCAATAGGGGCTAAGGGTCCCTGAGTACGATTTTCTGATCGGTCTCTACACTCTTATCCCCAATGGGGGCTAAGGTTCCCAGGGCACAGCCTCATGGTCGGTCATAATGTGAGCTGCTTATTCCTTAGTCAAAGGACACATAACTTGTTCTTTCGCTTGGGGGCTGCTACTCTACAGCATATAAACAATGAAAACACAAGCTAAAACGAAAGAACAAGTACAAAATAGAAGAACGATCAACGAAAGAAGCTGGTTACCAGAAATGAATGTTTTTCATTAATAATGTGTGATTACAACCTCTAATTAAAAAAAAAAAAAAAAAAAAAAAAGAACAAAGATCAAAGAAAAAAGAGGGGGGTTACACGTCAGGCCCTCTACTATCCTGGTGACACTCTTCCTCAGAAGCCTCGGCCTCGGCATCTAAGGGGTTAGTTGCCTCATCCCCTGCACCCTCACCCTCGCCCTCGCCAGGAGGAGGAATAAATTCCACCTCCTCAAGGTCACGACCATCGTCCTCGGCCCACTGGCGCTCGTCTACATAGTGGAGGTAGGCCTCGAAGCAACTATCCTCCTGAAATTCCTGAGCCAGCGTCATCAGGACTTTGCGCAAATACCCCAACGTATCGACATGGCCTTGTTAATAGCCCTACTCCTTGGCCTAAACCACCCTTTTAGCCCTTACGGACACCTCAACCTTGGCCTTTGCGAGTGCCTCCTCTAGCTGGCGGGCCTCTCGGGCGTCCAGATCAGCCTTCAGCTTTTCCCAGCGCCGCTAGTACCAGGTCGCTAGCTCCTCCAGCCTTCGGCACTCCGCTGCGGCTCTCACCCCACGAGCAAATGCCTCAACCATTATCACCTCTTCCTCGGTGATCTTAGGGAATTCGAGGTGCCTGAAGTCGCCAAATCCCAGAATTAACTAAGTTATGGACAAGTGAAAATTTGGCTACAGGATCCGCCTTAATGAAATTAGTGGACGGCCGCTGGACACTCGTAGGAGAACCACCGACGGCTTGAGAGGCAGCTCCCACGATCTTAGAGGGGGTGGTTGGTTCTTGGAGGCCGGGAGTACGATCCCCAGTTGACCGACTTCCAGACTACTGTGGAGCAGACCACCCGGCTCCTACTTCCCCTGCATGGGTAGGGGTGGATGCCGCGGTCTCATCTGGGCGGCCCTCGGTTCGCTGTCGCTTGTGGACTGATCAGCTGATGGCTGGCTTCTTTCCGCGTTGTACTAGAGGGGCTGCTTGCTGTCAAAATAACTTAATCAGATTACTTCAAACCAAGGATCACGAGAAAAGGGGGCGAATAAGGTTATAGAGCGTACCTTCTTGGCTTGTTGATTAACGAAACGTTGCCTCTCCTCTTCCCGACGGTGCTCGACGTCGGCTGCCACTTGTTTCGGAGTGGCATCATCGGTCTCAAAGACCGTTAACCTCGCCCTCTCTTGCTCTGCATAAAACAAAAAGGAAGTCAAGTTAGAACCAAGCAGAAAAGCTAACTAACATTGAGACGACTAATACCCTTAGAAAAATTATTAAGGATTAAAAGGCCCGCTGTGGTAAGGAAGAAGTCGTTCCCAAAAAACTTCAACTTAGGGAGTCAATCCAAGGGTTCCCTATCGCTAGACTTGCTCTTCCTCTTCTCAGGGCCCTTCACAGGTTCTATTGCCTGAGCCATAAACTTGGAGATGGGCCGGGGCTTATCGTCCCCCCGTATGTAGAACTGGAAATAACGGGCCGTTTTTCTTTCCTCAGTCGTGGGCTCCCCAAAGGGATTCCTAATAGGCTTACCCTCGTTTCAGTCAGGAACGTTCCCCCAGCCTGACTCTCGACGGATAAATAGGAAGTCATATTTCGAATGCTTCACTTTTGACCGCATCTCGATGGCCATCATGAATCCTAGCCTGAAACAATACCATTCCAAGTCCTCGGTCTCCTTGGAAGCCCTCTGGACGGTGTGCAAGAGACTAACCGCTCGTGCCGAGCAGGTAAGGCCGCACAACTCGCAAGTAGCGATAAAAGAGCAAATGTTGTGCTACGATGTAGGCACCACCTGCGTAGGCGTCAGTTCACACTTGTTCAAAATCTCTTCAATCACCAGGTGAAGAGGAAATCGGAGACTGTAGTTGAGGGCCGCGCGACAAATAGCTATACATTTGGCAGACGGCTCATTCACGATGGCATTTGCCTCGGGGATTACGAAGGTGTACCCAGCAGGCAGGAGGTATTGCTTTTTAAGGGCCACCCTTTCTAGTGTAGGAACAACCGTGGGATCGGGAAAGTGACTGCTCAGACTGCCCGGCAGATCTGAGCGGGTTGGGGCCCCTGGGAACTCTAGTCTCTTCGTAATAATTTCCGGAGCTAGCCCTACGGGCGAACGGCCTTTTCTCTTAAGGACCGACTTGTTCGGAGTCGGTGGCCCTTCACGGAATGAGGACCTAGTTGAACCCCCTCTGTAGACGAACATCTCGATGAGCTGTCAGAAGAGGAAGAGGAGGTCTCTCCCGAGGTAGAGCTAGTACTAATGAAGGCCACTTCGGCCCCCGATTTTGATGAGCTTGGGGCAAAACGGGGATTACCTTGTGTACCCTCGGCCAACAGCTCGTCTGAAGACCTGATGCGAGGGGTAGACTTAGTTTTTGCCATTCTTCATACCTGAAAATCAGTTATATAGTAAGCTATAGTGATCTCCTATAGATATGAGACCTCCACCTCAGGACTAAGGACGCTAGGGGTGGAGGAGTACTCGCAGCTAGACCACGAGGGAGTGCTTGGTACAAAAAGAGGCACTGCGTAGGGAATCTTTTTGGGTTCCCTACATTGATTCTTTCGGGGGACGCTCACCACCGCCTAACCATCAATAAAGGCCGGGAGGCTAGGGAATCGTAGGTGGTAGCCCTCCACTTGGGGACCGACCAACCCCTCCGGAACGTCCCCACTGGATGAGCAAGATGATGACATAATTTACAAGTACAACAAACAATGCTTCGAAATGATACGAGGGGATACCTGCGGAAGATGAGGATTCAAATAGGTTGTTTGAAGATGAGGATGAATACTCAAGCAAAGCCTTCAAAGATGCAAGGGAGGAGCTTGAGACACTACAGTGAATTTGAATGCAGAATAAGAAAAGGGGTTACAGCCTCTCGCTCTAGAAATCAGTTCTCTCTCTAGGTGGTTGAAATATGTAATGAGCAAATGACCCTTTCTGCCGAATCCTCACCCTTATATAGAGCGAGGAGGCAGGACACACCTCCCGAGAACAACCAGCAGGAATAACCCCTCCCAACCGGCACCACGTGGGGACTTGTTATCACCTCGTTATCAGCAAAAAAACCCTAGACCTAAGGGGAAAACGGGCCTCCAAGTGCACTCCCAGGTGGCCGGTCGCTATGCTTCTAGGCCTAGGAGCTGGGGGGCCTGAGTACAGCCTTATGGCCGATCGCCACACTCTTAGCCCCAGTGGGGGCTAAGTGTCCCTAAGCATGGCCTTATGGTCGGTTGCTACACTCTAGGGGCTAAGAGTCCCTAAGCACGGCCTCACGGCCGGTCGCTACACTCTTAGCTCCAATAGAGGCCAAGAGTCCTTGAGCATGACCTTATGGCTGGTCATTGCACTCATAACCCCAATGGGGGCTAAGGGTCCCTAAGTACGGCCTTAGGGCCGGCCGCTACACGTTTGGGCCGGTCGCTATACTTTTAGTCCCAAATGGGGCTAAAAAGATTCCAAAGTAGGTCCTAGGGCCAAGTGCTCCACTCAGCCCTAATAGGGGTTAAGGACCTCAAGGTATGGCTCTGTGGTTGTTTGTGGTGGCTAAGGGTTCCAGAGCACGGCCTCACCATCGGTCGCTATATTCGTAGCCTTAGTGGGGGTTGACGATCACAACATGTGCATGCAAACAAGCAGTACAAAGAGGCGGGTCGTTAAAGGATCTTTTATTATAACAGCCTGATCAACACATAACTTTCATACAAGCACAAAAGGCGAGTACAAGGAGAGGGGAATCTTAATACTACTCCTTATTCGCTCAACAGGGGGGCATGTCCCTCTGCCTCGGAGTCTCCATTGAGCGTGGCTGAGGGTTATACAGCGTCTCCACCAGGTGAGGAAACTTGGGCATCTTGGAGCTTGTCCTCAATAGATAACAGTCACGCTTCAATGACATCCCATCTCAGGTCCAACATTAGGCTCTCCTCGGTCTTCCTCCTAATGAGCCTCAGCTTTGCGGCGTCATTGATCACCATGGCATAAAAGATAGCCTACATCATCTCAAGGATATGGGTAGCATGTGCAAACCGCATTGCCACAATATGGTCGAACATGGGGCAGTAGGCCGTGAAGTGCAGAGGGAGCAAGTTCGGACGAAGGCTTGACGTGTCCCTCATAGACCAGCAAAGGTTGTCCTTAACATACTCCGCGTCCTGCGTGGTGTCACGGAAGGAAGGAAAAGCTGTCGTCCTCCCTCTTAACGGACCACTAGCTAACACGGGGTTTGTCGGGAGATCGACTGGACGAGAGGCCTACGCTCGTCGGAGCCTTCAGCCATTGTCCCCGAGGTATCCTTCCACAAGGCCCCAGTCCAACTTCCGCATGGCCCATATCACGCAGTCCATGGTAAGCCTGTGTAAGAGGCTCAACTCAGTGGCATCAGCTATAATCATGGCGAAAAAGATTATCTACACCATCTCTGGGGTGTTGGAATCGTGAGCATATCGCGTCGCCACCCCGAGGTCAAAACGGGGACAGAGGCTGTGGTAGTTCGACGGAAGCGACCGAGGGCCATGAGCTGAGGGATCCCTCAACGACCATCGGAAGTGGTCACAGACATACTCGGTCACCTGCTCTATGTTGGTGAAATTAGGAAAGAGGTTCATTTCCAGTTTCTCTCTCTTCTCACTTTCCATCCGCAAGGGAAACTATGAAGTCCTATAGGCATCTCACCTTCTTTTATAAAGACAAGAAACCAATGTCCAAGGAGGTACAACTCCCGAAGGAGCAGCAGGCCACCCCGACCTCGCCATGTGGCTCTTGTAACTTGAACTCCTGACCTAAAATAAAATGGAAATATTTTTGTGGCCCTAGAGCTCATCATTCAACACAAAGTGCAATGGAAGGCGGAAAGGAAACAGTTCTTCATGATAAACAAATGCCATTTTATTATCAAAAGCCCCCGAGAGGGGTGGCCTAAGGAAGGGAAGGGGACAATACAAGAGAGAATCCACGATTAAATTGAGGCTACTCCTCATCACTTGAAGGGGGCGGAGGGTCATTTGATCCCGAGCTCTCTTCCTGGCCGTCCAAAGGACCACAGACCTCCCCTGCAATGGGCTGTTGTCGAAGATACACTTCTCTCAGTTCGTGATCGACACAGCTCATCCAGGCCTCAAGGCTTGACCACCTCAGACCCACCAGGGCCAACCTTAGGCCTTCGGCCATAAAGTCGTGTACCACACCCAACTCTACGGCCTCGCTCAACAACATGGCATAAAATATCGCTTGCACCATTTCAGGGGGCTCAAAGTCGGCCGCCCCTCCCTCGACCTCGGGCAACGAAAAGCGTGGGCATAGGATGTGGTAATCCACGGGAAGGGGGCGAGGCGGATGCGCAGCCCTCCTCCATCACCAGATGAAGGATTCCCTCACAAAGTCGGCGATCTCCCTGGTGTTGTAGAGGGGATGAAACGCCATGATGAAAGGGAAAATAGGTGTACCAATTGTTATTTGTTTTCCCTCCTCTCTTATTATACCACTTCTTCCTGAAGGATGGATTCTACAATATCATGTATGGGAGTATGAGGTTGTATTTATAGAGGAGGCATAGGGAGAGTTGGGAGAGAGAGAGAGATACTCCCAAGGGACTAATGGCCAACTCATTTCAGCCACGTGACCATCTAGTCAGCACACATTGAGACCAGCACAAATGGAGTAATGACTATTTAAGAAGATATGAAAGCACAACCTTTTTATTACTGTCACTATAGGCGATACAAAAAAGGGGGGAAGGAAAAAGCTGGCAGGGGGAGAGGCCGCGCGTTCAGGGGCTTAATGGCCTTACCCCTGTTTGTCATCATCAGAAGGGGAGGCCGCGCCCTCAAGCTGAGTCCTTACCCTCCGGCTCCACCTCCGAACTCTCCTCCTGGAGGGCGGCCCATGAACTTTTCTCTGGCGCCGCCTTCGTTTGGAACCGGGCTTCGAAAATTCGGTCACCATACAGCTACACCCACGATTCAAAGGTACTCCAACGAAGCTCAGCGAGGGCTAACTCCAACGTTCGAAGTGATCGCCCGTGCAAGACCTTAAGCCTTTCGGCCTCATTCAAAAGCATTGCATAAAAGATCACCTGGGGCAGTTTTGGGAGTTCATAGTCCTCGGCCGCCTCCTCGACCACGGCCAGCTCATAGCTCGGGCATAAAGTCTGAAAGTCTTCCAGGAGAGGCGACGGGGGAAAGGCAGCCCCCTGCCGATCCCACACGAAGTGGCGGACTACGTACTCTGCCATCTCCTTGGTACTAAGGGAGCGTGGAAAAGCTATGGAAGGAACTCCAGATAACGATCATTACGGAAAAATGAAGGATTGAACACCCCCTCCTCGGCAGTTGCCTTTTATACTTACGCAGAAAGCAGTTTTCTAAAACCGCCGTCTAAGTCTCGAAACTTGCCCACTTATGGTCGGTGGCCATAGGACCAACCGTTACAAGGCCACAATTTCCGAAGACCCGAGATGTATGCCGATCATTGATAGTGCTCCACATTCTACCTGACTATTCATCTGGCTCGACGTACAGGTAAAATGTGAGGGGCTAAGTAATTAAGAAAAATCCGATTTCTCTTAAATGGGCCCATCTGAATCAGACCCACAGATAAGGCCCATACCTGGGATAATGGGCCCTAAGACGCAGCCTTAGGGACTCCCCCTAGGGCCCTTCCATGCCGGGATCGGCGACCCATGCGGGGTGTTCTGGGTAAGATTACTCTTTTACCCTTTTTACCAAAGGGACTATAAATAGTCACTTACCCTCCTCGGGAAAGGGGTTGGCACTCAGATACACTGAACTCATACTGCATTCTCTCTTTCTCTGGACCTTTTACTTGGACCTTGGGCTGACTTGACCGTCAGAAAGGCGTTCCCCGACCCACAACCCGGGGGTGCCCTTTTGGAGAAGAGGACGTCAGGTGTTACGCGCGAACTGTCAGATAAACCCGTTTCTTCGTCCCACGTCATCATCAGCAGTACCTCAGAAGAAACCTCCGCAATCAATATATATATATGTACACGTATGTATATATATATATACACACACACACACACACACACACACATATATATATATACACATATATATACACACACACACACACATATTATGTGTTTTTGTGTGTATGTGTCTATATATATATATATATATATATATATAATATATATATATATATATATATATATATATATATAAATATATATATATATATATATATATAATATATATATATATATATATATAATATGTATGTATGTATGTATGTATATATGTATGTAGATGTGTGTGTGTGCGTGTGTGTATATATACACACACACACACACACACACACACACACACACACACACACCATATATACATACATATATATATATATATATATATATATATATATATATATATATATATATATATCACACCACACACACATACATCTACATACATACATACATACATACATATATATATATATATTATATATATATATTATATATATATATATATATATATATATATATATATATATATATATATATATATATATATATATATTATATATATATATATATATATGGGGACGACTCTGGTAGGATAAGGTCTTGTGTAGGATGAGTAGGCTGAGGTGTTCAGTAGTGATAAGTAACTATTGTGTCAATAATTGTTAGTATTACCTTGGTAATCAACATATCTTGAACAAATTTTCAAAGGTTGCTTTAAAGGTATGTTGATCACCAAATATAATCCTAACGATCACCGAAACAACAACTTCTGATCACTAATAGGATAAGGTGATCAGTAGTGATCAGTAGCTATTGTGTCAGTGATCGTTAGTATTACCTTGGTGATTAATATATCTCGAGCAAATTTTCAAAGGTTGCGTTAAAGGTGTGTTGATTATCAAGATAATACTAACGATCACTGAAATAAGAGCTACTGATCACCTCGTCATACTCATCTTATTCAAAACTTCATCCTACCAGAGTCACCCCCTACATATATACATACACACGCACGCGTGCGCACATACACACATATATATATTAAAATAAAACAAACTCCTTAAAATTTTAACTAGTGTAATTCTTACAAAATTTATAAGATAATTGTTTTTATTTTTCTATAGGAAAAAGAAGTTAGTTAATTACAAATGGAAGTTAATTACAAATGGAAGCTTTCTTTCTAAAAAGATTGTATAAAATTAATTATCATTTCAAAGATTTACTTTACAAATAAAAAAAGACAATGCTCAATAATGATAAAACATCATATGGTATTACTTTTGTTATCATGTTATATTTCCAACACTACGTCCAATATTAACAAAAATAATGTGTTGCATTCTAGAAAAATATATGCACCGATTATGGATAATCTACCGTGTTGTGCATATTTGGTTTCCCATCTTTACCAAATATCAATATGGAACATTTATAATGGCACATAGTGACATACACATATTTTGATATTATATATCCTATTTACCATAAAAATATAATTATTATTGTCAAGAATTTATAACATACATGTGATTTTTATCATTATTATTATTTACTATCTATTTGACCATAAAATAAATATAAATATGAAATATTAGAGATCTTATATACTACAAAATCTCAGTTACATATCCTATACTTACAATAAACCACCATTGAAATTTACTATCAAAAGGTCCCAGATTATGTTACCTTTTAACACCTATTGTTATTATAACATGTGAAAAGTTATTGAATTTTTTTAATTTTCAGTATACTAGAATTCAAATGAGTATTAACAATTTTTTGGTGGTAAGAGTATAGTCTCTTTAACACATGCTGATTATATATTTTTATCATCGAACTACGTACAAACAATTATTACAATTAAAGAAAACTTATAAAAATTTTCATATATTGCATAAAGTCGTTAATGCTGGGTCCCCCATTAAAAAGAAAAAAAAACTAGTAAATTCCATGTGAAGGTACTTGATATCTGCTTGAGTTCTAAGTAAGAATCTAAGACCATCTCCAGCGAATGACTCGTGAGGCAAAAAGGAGTAGAGAGAAATGGGGCGAGGCTGGAGAATAATTGCACCGGTTGGCTCACAGTTCGGGAGAAGGCTTGGGGCCATGAGCCAGCACACAGGCCTTTATTACTTTTTTATTTTTTAATACTTTTAATTAGTTTTTTTTTAATTCAAAAAATAAGGTTATGTGTTGTACGGTGAATTTATGATTATTATTTTATTTGATAAGTTAAAATGGTAAACTTTATATTAAAAAGATAGAGAATTATAAGTTAAAAAATTAACTCACAAGCTAACGTGATGGAAATAAATCTGATGAGCAAAAAAATCAACTCATTCTCTTAAGATCATGGCCCCGGATGAATCGATCCAATTGGATTCGAACCGTATCAAATTGCTGCACAGTTGCCCGTTCATAAACTCTTCATTTCCACGCTCTCGCTCTCGCTCTCGCTCTCACACTCGCCCCCTCGCCCCTCTCTCTCTCTCTCTCTCTCTCAAGCCGTGATTCTGAATTTTACGATCATCATCATCTTCTTCACTGGCAACAATGGCGGAAGAGAACATTCATGCTGAACAATGACGGAGCAGAAGGAGGTCTTCAAACCCAACGAGCCAAACAAGGTCGGAATGTATGTTTCTGGCATTACTCGGTATGATTACAGCCACATTGGTCATGCTCGAGCTTTCGTCACTTTTGATATTCTTTATAGGTTAATTCTCTCGTTTTTTTTTTTTTTTAACTCTCTTTCATTTCAATTTGAGTAATTTGTGTTGCTCTGAACATGGCCCTTTTTCTTCTTCAGCGAAGTAGCATTTTATTTTTGAATATGACATTCACTGATTATTGTTCCTGGAAAAAGCCTACCACTTTAGTAACTTATGACCTCTTATGTAATAGATGTAATCAATCCTGTAATGCAAACAAGTTTGTAATTGTATTTCCATTACCTTGTTTGTTTGTATGAGAATATTGCAGTAAAAAAACTATCTTGTAAGTACGATTAGTATAAACTAAGTAATCATGATTGCATTGCAAAGTTAATTGCATTACATTTTCAATGATAATGTACTGCAATCAACTTTGCAATGTAATCATTATTACTTAGTTTGTAATAATTATAATTACAAGAAAGTTCTTTATAACAATACTCTCATACAACCAAACAAGGTAATGAAAATACAATTACGAACTTGTTTGCATTACAAGATTGATTACATCTAACCAAACATTACATAAGTGTTACAAGCAATTTTGATTTCAACTAACTGAACAGCCTGTGGTTGTTTGTTTTGAGCTAATCAGTTAACTGAAATGTTTATCAACCGGGAGCAGTTTTCTGGGGTTTCTCTGGCATGAGTGACCCAAGCGTGTGTTTACTCGTTTTGATCGCCCCTTATCTCTCATTTCTCTGTGGTCGCGAAGCTATGGGAACATGCGCAGTGGCATAGCCAGGTTTCTAATCAAAGGGTGTCGGGATATGGTTCATTGTTAGATACCGGATGAGCACTCTCTTGGCCACTTTCATCTAGTCAATGGTTAGTTTTGTAATACTGAGTTTGAACCTAATGATTGCTTAGCTATCTTGTTTGAATAATCTATCCATTTTGAACTGTAAAACAATCCAATTTCTAACTCAGATTTCTGGTTTTTAATGCCCACATCAACGAACAAAACAAACTAATTCCTTTTAGGAATCAAGAGTGTAGGAATTTAAAATTAGTTAACTAACCAATTTCTTAGATTTCTTTTAGAAATCAAGAGAATGAGAATTCAAAAATTAATTAACTAGCCAATTTCTTATCCTCCTTTTAGTTTTAGAAATCAAAAGAATAAAAATTCAAAATTAATTAACTAAGAACTTCCCCCAACAAGCAACAAGCAACTAAATTACCCAAGTCCTCAACCCAGAACCCTAATTTATTAACTGATGAAAGTAAATCACTAAATACACTCATTATATAACACGAATCTGCCTAAACTCAGTAAATTAAATATAATAATTTACAAAAGAATATAATTATAAAATAAAATTAGGAATTTATCTCAAATTTGGCTTTAATTAAGGTGGAAAAATTAGATGGCCAAAAAACAAATTCAAAATTGGTCTAAGTAAGGGGGAGAAAATTAAATGGAAAAAAAAGAAAGAAGATGACACTTGTGTGTATGGAGATTCAAGCACGCGACATGACCCATTGAAGAAGTCAGGGTTTCTGCACTCAGACAATTCGGCTACGCAGCATCAGGCGAGTTGTTTGGTAATTAAATCATATATATACAGTTATGGATTCAGCCAAATTATCCAATACATAAATTTTTTCCCTAAAAACCTGGGTTTTCCCTAAAAACCTGGGGTGTCAAGTGACACCCCTAGGGCTAATATAGCTCTGCCCATGAATACAAAAACTTGGAAATACTGTTCATGTTCCCACTATTGCTTGGATGTACTTTCCCTATTTGAGCGGAGCGAAATTCTTCATTGCCATTTACATTTCATTCTGTCATCTCATCTTACCTGAAAAGATGCTAGAATCTTATGCAACCTCTAAGTACTTTTTATTTGGCAAAAATATGTCATTGTTGTATGTTACCTCATACTAGTAACTGACACTTGAAGATGCGTTATTCATGTTGCTTAGCCTTTTGACATTGTTGTTCTCTCTATGCCGATTTGGATTCCTTCGAATTCCTCATTGTTTCTCTTTTTGGAAGTGGGGAAAGTCTTTCTCATTTGGGAACCTTTTGTTCAACCCATTGAGTTACTGAGGTCTTTTCTGTATTTCTCTATTTTTTGTTACTCATTTTCTTTAGTTAGAAATAACTATTGTGCAGCAGGGTTTTCTGTTTCTTATGTGCCAATTAGGGATCAGTTACAAGGAAATTTAGAAGTACTGATCTTGGTTTTTTTTTTTTTTGGGGGGGGGGGGGGGTGGGTGGTGTGGGTGAGCATTATTGCCTTGCTTCTTCTTGTAGAGAATACAAGGCTCAAGGTCCATGGAAAAACACCAGGAACAATTTAAAACTATCAAATCTCAAAACTTCCTCATAGCCCTACAACTTGAAAAAATCATGAAATGATCTGAAAGTCATAAAGGCAACCTAAGATTATTAAATCTCGAAACTTCATCATAACTCAACTCTTTGCTTCCGAATCGAACAAGCACTGAAAGTGAGCTAGATCAAAGTCCTATATTTTTACAATTTATGAAGCCGAATCTTTTTGGAAATTTATAGCAAATCAATCATAGAGCTGCACTTGTTGAGGACTTATTGAGGACTGCATATTCTTGCGCTGCTACCTTAGTATGTTAACGTTTTTGCAGTCTTCATTTTCCTTCCGTTTTTACCCAGTTCCATTAGAAAAATGGACTTCTTTACAGTCACTAATTCATCATGTACTTTGAAAGCAATTCTTTCGGATTGAAATGATTACCATAGCTTTAGCAATGCAATATCTACGTTTCTT
The DNA here is from genome assembly GCA_029747015.1 of Carnegiea gigantea. NCBI lineage: Eukaryota > Viridiplantae > Streptophyta > Magnoliopsida > Caryophyllales > Cactaceae > Carnegiea > Carnegiea gigantea. The sequence goes on from JAKOGI010000075.1 coordinate 66,657, forward strand.
GTTGTGGCCTAGCCTTTGATGACTAAGACCTGCTGTGTGCCAAACTTTGTCTGCCTCTTCCTTTGCCTGTGTCCTATGTGTTTTTCTTACGTGTTGTGGCCATATGAAAAATTGACATTCCTTTGATCGCTCTGTAGAACTGGTGGATAATGATGCAAATGCTCTTCATGTATAGGTCTCCATTTGTCAATTTCTATTTCTTCTTATGTGCATGTGGAATCAGCTAATGTCAAAATCCCATGATAATTTTTTGTGTTTTTAAACTATATATTTGCAGATACTTGAAGGAATTGGACTATGAAGTGGCATACACATGGAATTTCACTGATGTCGATGACAAGGTAAGAAATAAATGTACAATGTGTAGCTTGTGCAACTTATGTAAGTTGATGCCAAAACTATAACTTGAAGAATCATTGCACTGAGTCTCTTGACTGTGTCAAGGGATGATGCCTCGACACTTCCATGTTGACATGAGCTAGAATGCATCTGGTCATAGTTCTTATTTATATGTATGTGGATTCCGCCAGTAGTTGCTTGGTTCTTTATTTAGTGAGTGGGCACAGGGAAGGATTGTTTGTGAACTCTTATTTTGGAGGGTTTAGCAGGCGCCAAAGTAAATATTTTTGAAGGATTATGGAGTTAAGGAAGGCAGCAGGCGCCAAAGTAAATATTTTTGAAGGATTATGGAGTTAAGGAAGGCAACCATTACTCCTCACTCACAACTCACCCTTACGTGTTTCTCAACCCCTGAAATTGTATGTCAATATGGAAGTCACTGCGTATGCCTATAACATCCACACATTGTGGAGCATTTTAGTCTACTCTCATTACCCTCCTCTCTGTGCTTTGTTTTCTTAGACTAAAGTGTAGTGTACTTCTATGAACTCTCAAACAAATCTGTAAGGTGCACAGATTCTGAATGGGGCTAATCAGCACAGAAATGGACATATCGGGAGTGTTTTGAACTTGACCAGGCCACATTTTACTGCATTTTAGTTGTTTGCTCCATCTATACTTGGAAAGGTCATAGTTACAATCTAGAACAGGGAAAGGCCGCAAGATCAGCTGGGACCAACATTCTACAACTGAGAATTAGCTTTATATGTTCAATTTAATAAAATTTTATAACTTATATGGTATACTTCATTTACATCCTTATCCCAAACAAAAAAAGGTTCCAGTTTTACGTATATTTGTTGCAGACCTTGTTATGTTATGGTAATACTAAGATTAGAAAATCTATCCATCAAAGACTACCAAACAGTGTTCGGGGAGTCGTTTTGTAAGATTATCTATTTCCTTCAGTGTCTCATGCAGCTGATTATCTATTCACTATTGCCTTTGGTGTTGATACTTCTTTTCATATTTACCTCATTCCTATGACTTTCCTTCTATGGAAACTGTAATCTGCTCCCATTGTGGAGTGCAGACTTTTGGCTATAGCCTTCATGAAAGAATACGTGGATATTGCTTTAATAGTTCCTACTTTTCAATCCTGGAACATGAAAAAGTCTGGAAGGCTTTCAAGTTTCATTACAAAGAAATGCCTGAAAGATCAAATGTGAAATTGAGACAGCTAACACTACATCTTATCCAACGATGAAACGTCTATTAGGATGTAGCTACTAGCACCATTAGGAAAATCATGAAGTGCATGGTAGTGTTTGATAGCTAGACATTGATTGCCTTCCTTTCAACTACAAGTGTCTACATAGGGGGAATTCCTTTTGCGTTGATTGCCTGAGACCAGACAAGTTCATATTCGGTTCAAGTTAGTTCAGTTCTAGCTCACTGCGTGTTTGGGTTGACCTGCTTCAGGTTCGTTCATTTGGGTTTAGGAAGCTTCTGTTTGACAGTGTTTCCGCTCAACTTATGTGATGTGGACTGAAACTTTTTTGGTTTGGCCATTGTGGCTTATGACAAATTGGCAACACTGGACTATTTCAGTTTTAGGCAGGTTGGTTTTGGATTCAGACTGAGATTGGATTTTCTTGTTTGGCTTAAAACCAGGGTGGTGGTTTCATATTTTTTATGTCAGTATCTCGATAAGGTTCAATGAAGGATTCAAAATGCGGCTTTAGTCGCCGCATTTGAAAAACTGTTCTTATGCGGAATAGTGTAGCATATTGCAATGTGGCAGGGTGAAAATACTGTTCGTTAAACTTCAAACCTTTCGGGTGCAGCCATTTCATTGTGGAGTTACAGTCTTCCATAAGAAATGCACCATCCTGGTTGGTTGGAGTTGCTATAGCCTGTATGAGTGCTGAGAGTATAATTTCATGTATATCTGGATAAGATATGACAGACAATACAATGCTGTGGAGTTGTTAGTGTTTAACCTATTGTATTCAAGGATCTTATGCCTTACCACATACTTAGAAAAGAACATGTTTTAAATGAAAGGTTCTTCAAGCTTTTATCCTTATGTAATGATCTCAGGACTTTTGTGGGTTATTTGTTCAAGTGGTTGATGTTATTAGAAGAACATCATATATTTTTGAATTTTTTGTTCATGTACAATTGAGGAGCTATGTGTTACAAAAGCATTTGGGATTGGCATGTGGGCACTGTGAAATATTTTGGATATTGAAATGCCAAAATTATGATCTGCTTTTCTGCAAAATTGCACTGTAATGCCCATTTGAACATGCTGAAGTAGCCAAATAAACGTCGCTCAATGGAAAGAGAACTTTTCTTTTAAAGAAGGGAAAATAGAACAGACATAATGTACCATTCTTTTGCACCAAAACAAACAACTAAGGAAAAAAAAAAAAAACCCAGCTATTCTGCAAAACATTTTAACCTCTTATGCTCTAACCTATGTATTTTGCTGGTGTTTCATTATCCTCTACAGTTGGACAGTTGGACATTTCTCTCTCTCTCTCTCTCTCTCTCTCTCTCTCTCTCTCTCTGTGTGTGTGTGTGTGTGTGTGTGTGTGTGTGTGTGTGTTCTGTGTCTTTCAACTTTGACTGAGTTGTTTGGGGTATTTCTTTTTACGATTAGGACTGTTTTGCATTTGGCCACTTTGTTTCTGTCTAGAGAATTGTTTCTCGGACTTCTCCAAATAGACCATTCCCAAAGTAATCTATACAGATGAGCAATTAAATGCAAAGGCAATGGAAATTGCACACTTCTTTGAGATCCAAAATGAGAGGAAAGGCAAATCTATAGGTTGTCTCAATCTTGAAAGTAACTTGCAGAACTTTGTCGTTTACCTAGACTGAAATATTATGTGGCTTCTTGTTTTTACAATGTCATGCTCTGGTTGCATATTTGGATTTATATTTTGATCTGAATGTAAGTGCCATAGATTACAGAATGACAATACAGGTAAATTCTTGGCAACCTTATGTCTGCCGTGGGGATTTTGTGGAGTCTTTGCTACTACAATGTCATGCAATCAAATTTTGTCCATGTTTGTTGAAGATTGAGATGTGAAGGTGTCGTCAGGTTACTTGCTTTCTTTGGTATATTATTTCAATTGACTTTATAAATTCCTAGTTTGACACTTTGACTGTTTCTTCATGTTAGGTTCCGAAGATTACAAAAAACATATCTCACACTGCTAAAATAAAGTTGAGAAAATAGGAATTGACAATGGCAAGAATTGGAGGACTAATCTAAGAAATAGATATTATAACTACTGTCAAATACAAGAAGAGTCAACAAGCATTAAGAAAGCCAATAGGAGAAACAATAATTTTCTCTCTATAATCCTATGCTGCTTTCTCTCTTCCTTTTTTTTTTAAAAAGTGATTTAACAACGAGAAACTAAACTATTTATTCAAAAAACTTCCACCTAAAGATAGGAGGAAGCAGTTATCTAATTTGTAAACGTTATTCTTACTTTCTATCATTTCCTCTCAATATAATTCTGACATTTTACTTATTTGCCAAAAGTGACTTTACCAATTTAACAATCTGCCATTTATAGTCACTTTTCTGCCAACTTTCATGTAGCTTATGTTTCGAACAAGCCATAGGGGGATCTGCACCATATGAACTTGTCAGAATTAACTGGCTTAGTCATAATATCTGCTAGGTTATCTTTAGTGTGAATATTTTCCATATCCACAGTCCCTTCCTCTACTACTTGTCGAACAAAATGATACTAAACATGAATATGTTTCGTCCTGGAATGAAAACTTGGGTTTCTTGCAATGTGCAATGCCCTTTGGCTATCACAATATATTGGAATCATTTGTTGTTTGTGTCCAAGTTCTTCCATTAATTTTCTTATCCAAATTGCTTCCTTGCATGCTTGGGTAGTTGTCATGTATTCAGCTTCTATAGTAGATAAGGCTACTACAGTTTATAACTTTGATACCCAACTTACTGCTACACCTGCAAGTGTAAAAACATACCCTATAGTAGATTTTCTTTTATCCAGATCACCTGTAAAATCAGAGTCAACATATCCTTTGATTATAAACTCTGATTCTCCAAAATATAATGCTGCACCTGAGGTTCCTTTAACATATCTTAGGATCCTTTTCACAGTATTCCAATGCTCTCTATGAGGATTTGCCATAAATCTACTGAGTACTCCCACTGCTTGAGCATCTGGTCTTGTATAGATACATAGCATATATTAAGCTTTCCACTATTGATGCAGACGATACTCGAGACATTTCTATCATTTCTGCTTCATTGCTAGGACTCATATGTGAGGATAATTTATAATTGATAGGAAGTGGAGTTGATCTTGGCTTACAATCTTGCATGTTGAAGCGTTGCAAGATTTTCTTCAGATAATTCTCTTAAGAAAGCCAAATCTTCCTATCTTTTTGGTTTCGGTGTATTTGCATCCTTAAAATCTTGTTTGCTGGTCCTAAATCCTTTGTATCAAACTCCCTAGCCAACTGTGCCTTTAATTCTTGGACTCGCTCTTTGTTAGGGCTTACAACCAACATATCATCCACATATAACAATAAAATGACGAAGTCATTATCATCCAATCCCTTGTAATGTGCACAATGGTCTGAATTAAGTCTGTTATATCCAAGGCTAATAATGAAGGAATCAAATCTCTTGTAACAACACCTTGGCGCCTGCGTTAGACTGTAGTTAACTTGCAAATCAAGTTTTCTTTTTCTTTTTCTTTAAACCCTTCCAGTTGGAGCATATATATCTCTTCTTCAAGTTCTCCATGAAGAAGAGCTATCTTTACATCCAACTGTTCTAGATGTAAATCAAATGTAGCACACATAGCCAGGACTACTCTTATAGTTGTAAGTCTAACAATTGGAGAAAATATCTTGTTAAAGTCAATACCTTCTTTCTGAGCATATCCTTTTTCCACCAATCTCGTATGATATCTTTGTACTTGATCATTATCATCTCATTTGATTTTATAGACCCATTTATTACCAATGGCTTTCCGTCCTTGTGGATATGGAACAAGTTCCCATGTCTTGTTTCTACGTAAGGCTTCCATTTCTTTTTGCATTGCTGTCATCTACAGAGAAGCATCTAGGCTATTCAGGGCCCTTTCAAAAATGGATGGCTCTCCATCTTCTGTTAAAGGACAGTATCCATCTTGGCTTGCCATAACATAATTTGAATGCCATGAAGGTTTTCTTGTTTGACAATATGATCGTCGAAGTTCTGTATCATTGACCCTCTCTGGCTCTTGTTCCTCTTGTTCTGGCTTTGCTTTAGAAGAATCATCATTTCTAGACTCATCATCTATATGTACTATAGTAGTCTCTTTAGATGTATTATGATCTTTATTTTGTAGTTCTCCTTCTGCAAATATAACGTCTCTGCTGACAATAACCTTGTGGGCAGTGGGATCCCATAGGCGATACCGCTTAACACCATTAGTATAACCCAAGAATATGCATTTTTTGAATTTCGGATCCAATTTTGTTCTTTCTTGGGATTTGTACATTACATATGCTTGACATCCAAACACGTGCAAAGAAGAATAATCGACTTGCTTTTCATTGCACATGTCTATTGGAGTCTTTAAATCGATAGCCGTTGACGGTGATCGATTTATCGCGTAACTGGCAATTTTGACTACTTCTGCCCAAAAACACTTGGGTAGTCTTGCAGTTCTCAACATAGATCTTGTTCTTTCTAAGATAGTCCTATTCATCAGCTCAACTACACCATTTTGCTGAGGTGTGTCGACAACTGTGAATTATCTTTGAATACCTTCTTGTTTGCGAAATGCTAGGAAATCACTGTTTATGTATTCTCGTCCATTATCTGTCCTCAAACACTTAATTCTTTTTCTAGATTCAAGTTCGCCCCGAACTTTGAATTCCTTGAAAATTGGAAACACATCCGACTTTTTCTTGATTGGGTACACCCATATTCTCCTAGAGTAATCATCAATTAATGAAACAAAATATTTTGCTCCTTCTAGGGAAGTAACTAGTGATTCCCACACATTAGAATGAGTCAAGTCTAGTATGTGTTTGCTCTTGGCAGCAGATCTTCTGAACTTTAATATGTTCTGCTTACTCACAACACAATGCTCACAAAATGGTAAGTTTACCAGCTTGAGGCCATGTAGGAGATTACGTTCAACGAGAATCTTCAAATCACATTCTGACATGTGGCCTAGTTTTTGATGCCATATTATCATTGATTCTTCCTGACGTGCAGAAGCAATAGATGCTTCACCATGTTTTAATGTATCTCCTTGAAGCATCAATAGTTTAGACGAGATCTTCTCTGCCTTCATCACAACAAGGGCAACTTTGATATCTTTCATTATGCCATTTTCTGTTTGGGTCTTGAGTCCAAGTTCATCCAATTGCCCAATTGACAATAAATTCTTCTTTAAGCCCTTCACATGTCTTACATCTTGAATTGTACGGATTGTACCATCATACATCCTTAACTTGATGGTGCCAACACCTATAATCTCCACAGCATGATCATCTCCCATGTATACATATCCTTCAAGGATAGGTTTATATGAGTGAAACCAATCCTGTCGGGATGTCATGTGCCACGTTGCTCCTAAATCCATTACCCAGGCATCAGTGAGCTGATTTGCTTTTGAACTGATTGCTGCTTCCATGCATAAGATTTCACCGTCATCAAATGTGCTAGCAACACATCCTTGAGAGGTTGTTGCTTCAGAAGCCTTTTCAATACTCTTCTTATAACTCCAACAATCCTTTTTAATATGTCCTCTTTCGCCACAAAAGTGACATCTGACATATTTCTTGCTTCGTGACTTTGATCTCCCATGATTTTAACTCTCACTGGAGTTGCGCTTCGTTGATCTTCCTCTCATCATCAATAATGCCTTTGTTTGTTATGAAGATAATGATCTATCTTCATTATTTTTGCACCTAGATTCCTCTTGTAGGATAGCGGTTGCAACATCATTGAAATCTAGAAAGTCTGTAAGCATATTGTTTGTCAAATTGATGATGAGTTGGTCATACGCGTCAGGCAGACTTTGAAGTAGAAGCTCTACACGGTTGTTTTCTTTTATATTATAGTCCATCGCCGCGAGTTTTGAAAATAGCGTAGTTAGATTGTTGATGTGATTTGTTACCGATATGGATTCACTTATTCAAAGAGCATAAAGCTTTCTTTCAAGAATATCTTATTGTGGAGTGACTTTGCCTCATATAATCTGGTGAGTGCCTCCCAGATTTTCTTCGCAGTCGTTTTCTCTGGGACACTTGATAAGATTGAATCTGTTAATACCATATGCATATTAGCAATAGCATTGTTATCTATCTCTTTCCATTTGTTGTTAGTTAATCCTTCAGGTCTGACCTCAATTGCTGCTATACAACGGTCTTTCCTTAATACTGCCTTCATTTTCAATTTTCAAAGGGAGAAATTACCTCCACTGAATTTCTCAATCTCATATTTTGCCGCCATAATATGGAATAGTATAACTTAACGTCGCTCTGATACCATTATTTGGTTTCAAAGATTACAAAAAGCATATCTCACATTGCTAAAATAAAGCTGAGAAAATGGGAATTGACAATGGCAAGAATTGGATGATTAATCTGAGAAAGAGATAATATTCTTAAATTAGTAAAGTTATTTTTGGCAAATAAGTAAAATGTCAGAATTATATGGAGAGGAAATGATAGAAAGTAGGAATAACGTTCACAAATTAGATAATTGCTTCCTCCTATCTTTAGGTGGAAGTTTTTTGAATGAATAGTTTTGTTTCTCGTTGTTAAATCATTTTTTAAAAAAAAAAAAAAAAGGAAGAGAGAAAGCAGCATAGAATTGTAGAGAGAAAATTATTATTTCTCCTGTTGGCTTTCTTAATGCTTGTTGGCTCTCCTTGTATTTGATAGTAGGTATAATATCTCTTTCTTAGATTAATCCTCCAATTCTTGCCATTGTCAATTCCTATTTTCTCAGCTTCATTTTAGCAGTATGAGATATATTTTTTGTAATCTTCGGAACCTAACACTTCATTGGTTCTCTTGTCTAAAATCCTTCAGATAATTTGCAGAGCAAGTGAGTCCAAGGACAACGAGCCAAATCATCCTTTGAGAGATCCCCTGAATTTAAGTAATCACTATTGCCAAGAGTTCCTTTGGGATATGGATGATCTACAATGCCTACTTCCTACATTCCAGCAACGTGTTTCTGATCATATGGATCAGATTCTGGATATGGTAACTAAGGTGAGATTCAGTCTCTTGGTTATGTCATTTGACTGGGAGCTTGTGATGGAGATTACTTGCGCTTTCTTGCTTCACAGTCATGTGGTAGTCTAATATTGGGTTCAGCTTTAAGCATTATTGTGGAGAAGACAGACAAGCATGACAATCAATGATTACTAAAATTAACTGCAATTTATTTGATTGTGTATGTTTTCATTTTCCATTAATCCACACATGGATATATTATGTGGTTTTAGTTAGTCTTATTACACGAATGAATCCGGAGATCAATTCGAATTGCAATATGCTGCCCAATATTGCATGTGCATGTAGGATGTTAACTAATACTTGCTGTCTTGTATCTTTTCCCCCATCCCAAAAATTTATGAAACCAAATGAACATGATAAACAGCTATGTGCACTTGAGCTTTTATTTGTATTGTGATTATCCCTAGAGGCTCCATTGGTTGTGTTCTGTGTCATCTGACTATCCCATTGCGACTGTACGCCATTTTATTGCGGATAGTTGCAAATGGCTGTGCATATCCGCTTGATGGGGACATTTACATGTCTATTGAGAAGTTCCAAGGTTATGGCAAGTTATCTAAACGGAAACTAGAGGACAACAGAGTTGGCGAATGGGTTTCAGTGGATTCTAGAAAGTGACATCGGGCTGATTTTGCTCTATGGATGGTGCAAACACTGGAGCCATGGTTCTTTCTTTCCTTGGTTTTCATCTTGGTTAAGCTGTTGTCTTGTTAGATCACTATATGAGTATTCACTACTTGCAGTCTGCAAAATCTGATGAGCGAAGTTAGGGCATTCCATAGGGCCCAGAAAGACCAAGATGGCACATAGAATGCAGTGCAATGAGTGCTCGTTGTCTAACATTCACGTTTGGTATTCATGGTGGTGGCATGGGCTTAATCTTTCCTCATCATGAAAATGAGCTGGCACAAAGTTGTGCCGTATGTGCAGATGCCCACATTGGTTACTGGGTGCACAATGGAATTGTGACTATTAATGAAGAGAACAAAATCAATGGGAAATTTCTTTACTATTTGTGAGGTACAATGTGTGTTACCATATCTATTTCTTTTGTTCATGCCCCTTGTTGCCAGGAAGTATTTGTTTCGTTGTATACTTGCATTAATGGCTTTGTTCAATTGGTCTGCCCAGAAATTTCCTAGTCCTGAAATTCGAACAGAATCCTGGGAGTTAAAGGGGGGAGAGAGAGAGAGAGAGAGACTCTGGGTGCAAAATGTTCTTGCCTCTTGTTACTATGCTGTCCATCCTACGTTGGTTGTCCTTTCTTATTTCATGGTCACTAAACGATGCCATCTGCTGGCTTTGAGGTATTTCTTGCTAAGCATGCATCACAACTCTCCTGTCAACTATTGATTATCTCAACTAGATATTGCATCTGATGCAGTCTTCAGTATTTATCAGGTAAGTGCTGATTTCTTGGAATACTGAATGTACCATGATCACTAATCTGTGGTCAAATCTCTGTGTGCTATCTCTGGTTGGCTTTTGTGAGTATCATTATGTGGAAGTGATGTGATCCTACTCACTGCTGCAATTCTATAATAACAATAGACTCAGAAATGCATGAGCTAAGTCCTTCTGGTTAGATTTCAAACCACCACACAGAGTATGGTAACCACCATGGTTATAGCAGTGGTATGGTTTCTACTTTTCTAGTCATGTGCAGGATTCTTGTATCATAAGTGTCACCAGGAAGTTGCAAATTCCCCATAATGGTGACCCCACCACCACATTTACCTGTAGGGGTGATATGTGGAAAGCCACTGTCGGACCCGACACACTGCAGATACTTGCCTAGGTATCTCTTCTTCAAAACACACATGAAAAGCACCCGGTCATAAGAATGAGCTCAAGAGATCCTTACTCAAAAATATTTTGTAGTATGATTCTGCATTTGTGCTCTCTGAAATAAACCTTGTTGATGGTTCCACTCTTAACTGTTAAATTTCGTTCACAGGATCCTGTGACCCCACAATGGGTGTCCATTGTGGTGATTTACTTTTATTCTGCAATCCTATTGCCCTGCTTGGTATGATCAATTCATGCCAATCCCTTTATGCCTATTGTTTCAACATTGGATTTGCTTTGAATATTCTCCATAAGACTCTTGATTTATAACCAAGTGAAGGAATTGAAACAATTGGACATTTGTCCTCATAGATATAGCTGAACGGCTTGAATCCTAATACCCATATTTGTCTTATCTACTTCTTTCCTTGTCAAAAAAGAGCAGCAAGTAAATGCCTTGGCGGAAAGCCATCTTGGAAAACCCACACAAATGAAAAATGAACTAGGTGACATTGTTTATATTTGTCTGATGCGTTGCTGATTACATTTTGGCTTTAGGGCCTCCTTTTGGGGCATTGTCTTCAATGTTTTGTGCTTTTAGTGGATTTTATGGTCTCTAACACAATGTTTAAGGGAAATGAAAAGGAAGATTGATTACGGCACTTTAGCAATTTCTAAGGCTTTGTGCCACTGTGCTCATAGTCAAGTACTCCTTCAAAAAAGGGGGGGAGGGGCTGCTGGTTGTTGAGAACAAACTCTCCTTGGGTTATTGCATCATTGATGTGCCCTTGGGAAACCCATGCCAATGGTAAAGCATAAGACACCTCTGGTTTTCTTGGTGACATGCTTGTGAGGTTCTCGATGTTCTGAGACGTTTGACAGCCATCTAGAAATTACAAAGAAGAGGGGGAAGAGGAAAGAGAGACAATGCATACTGTTTTATTGATGTAAGAAGAATGGGAAGAAAAAATTGAAGAAGTGTCGTTACAAGCTGTTGGGATATCTATATATATATCCCTTGTCTTAAGGAGGTTGTTACAGGGAATAACAGAAAATGTCCACCTCAGTCATGCCATTTCTTGATTGTTGACCTTGTTGACCTTATGTATCTCATCACCCCCCCTCAAGCTGGAATGGTGAGGATGAGGAACCATGCCTAGCTTGCGAAGGAGAAGAGCCTGTTGTGGTGAGGATAGGACCTTGGTAAGAACATCTGCGAGCTGATGTTCTGTTGGTAGATAAGAGAGGTGAAGTAGACCTTCAAGGACTTTGTCCCTAGTAAAGTGACAGTCTATTTCTATGTGTTTAGTTCTTTCATGGAAGACGGGGTTCTTGCCTATATGGATGGCAGATTGATTGTCACAATGCAAAGTGACAGGTTTTAATGATTGAACCCCTAACTCTTCAAACGATCTGACAAGCCAAGTGACTTCTGCTGCTGCCTGAGACATTGCTCTATATTCAGCTTCTGATGAAGATTTAGACACGGTGCTTTGTTTCTTGCTTTTCCAGCTGATGGGAGAAACCCCAAAATGAATGAGATAACCAGTAATGGATCGCCTAGAAGAGGGGCATGCTGGCCAATCAGAATCAGAGTAGGCCTGCAGGGATAGCTGATCAGTAGCCTTGAGTAAGATTCCCTGGCCAATGGTGCCTTGAATATACCTCAAAGTGTGATGTAAGGCCTGGAGATGAGAGGTCCTTGGAGTTTGCATGAATTGACTTAAGGCTTGAGCTGTAAAACTCAGGTCTGGTCTAGTGTGAGTGAGAAAGTTAATCTTCCCTACCAGTGTTCTGTATTGAGTAGGGTCTGGGAGAAGATCTCCTTTGTCTGGCTCTAATTTGCAATATAAGGGCAAAGGGGTAGAGGCTACTTTAGAGTTGCTTAGGCCACTGTCTTTGAGAAGATCAATGGTAAATTTCTTTTGAGACAGAACAATGCCATCAGTAGTATAGATGACCTCTAAACCAAGAAAATAATGTAACTTGCCCAGATCTTTAATGCCAAAGAGAGTGTGCAGGTGCTGCTTGACATGGATGATCTCTTTCTGACTGGAACCAGTAATCATGATGTCATCTACATAAACTGCTATAATGGTGATGTCAGCTGAAGATTTATTAATGAAAAGAGAATAATCATTCTTGAATTGTTGATAGCCCAAAGAGAGCAAGGTGCTGCTTAGCTTGCTGAACCACTGTCTGCTAGCTTGCTTTAGGCTATAGAGGGATTTCTTGAGTTTGCACACTTTGTTGGAGGGGTTGAAAATTCCCTTTGGAGTTTCCATATAGACTTCCTCATCTAAATCACCGTGGAGAAAAGCATTATTCACATCTAATTGGAAGAGTTCCCAGCCTTTTGAAGCAGCTAGTGCAATAATGCTTCTAATGGTTGCCATTTTAACAACTGGAGAAAACACTTCCTGATAATCTATACCATATTTCTGAGTGAAGCCACGGATTACTAGCCTTGCTTTGAACCTTTCCAAAGAGCCATCTGAGTTTAGTTTAACCTTGTAAACCCATTTACTTGAAATAGCCTTCTTACCAGCAGGGAGATCCACAAATTCCCATGTATTGTTTAAGAGTAGAGTATCAATTTCCTTATTCATGGCATCAACCCATGCTGGGTCTTTTGCAGCTTCTTCATAAGACTGTGGTTCTTGGTAATGGGATAGATTAGAGACTAATGCATGGTGTTCTTATGGTAAGGAATCAGAATGAACCAGACCACAAAAATAGTCTTGTAAATATTTAGGTTGCTGAGGCTGTCTAGTAGACCTTCTGACTGGTAATTGAAGAATAGGCACAGATGATGAATGAGATGAAGGAGTGCCTTGGTCAGATGAAGGCTCTGTGATTGTAGGGGATAACTGCTCCATAGAGGAAGAGACTTGTTCTGTGGAGGGAGAAACTTGGACAGGAGATGGTTGCTGAGCTGGCACTTGAAAATTAGAAAATTCTGGGATAAAAGTGGTTACAGCTGGAAGAGGAACATCTGACTGGGGCTGAATATGATGAAAAGGAAACACCCTTTCATGAAACTTGACATCCCTTGAAGTGAATACCTGTTTGGACTGAAGATCTAAAAGTTTGTAAGCCTTCTGGCCATAGGGATAGCTTAAGAAAACACAAGGCCTTGCCCTAGGCTGAAACTTATCTCTATGTCTCTTTAATGTAGAAGCATAACATAGGCATCCAAAGGCTTTGAGATGTGTATAATGAGACTTTTCTTTGTAAAGAATCTCAAAGGGTGTTAGATTGTTCAAAACTGCAGTGGGCATTCTATTAATCAAATATGTGGCTGTAAGAAGAGCCTCACCCCAATATTTAATAGGCAATTTAGACTGTAACATAAGAGCCCTTGAAACCTCTAAGAGATGCTGATGTTTTCTTTCCACCACTCCATTTTGCTGGGGAGTGTCAACACAAGAGGTTTGGTGCAAAATTCCTCTATCCTTGTAGAAGGCTAAAGCTGTTTTGTCTTTGAATTCCGGGCCATTGTCACTCCTGACTATTTTGACAGTAGTATCAAACTGATTTTCAACAAAAATAATGAAAGCTTTCAGTAAGGGAAATGCATTGCTTTTATGTGCCATCAAGTGAACCCAAGTAGCTCTCGAACAATCATCTACTATTGTTAAGAAAAATTTGGCTCCTTCACATGTATTATGAGGATAAGGTCCCCATATATCTACATGTATCAAATCAAAGCACTGTTTTGTTCTGGAAGTACTGGGGGGAAAACCAAGTCTGTGCATCTTGGCTAAAGGACAGATCTAAGAAATACTATGAGGCTTATTATTATTGCAGACTGTTGTATCAATGTATTTTAGCTGTTCAAATGGCAAATGGCCTAATCTAAAATGTCATAACTCTGCATCAGAAAAACATGCAACCCCAAAATCCTTTGACTGTTGCTGCAGGTGAGGGCTGGATGTCTGACCATGTTCATCTACTTTGACCATGTTCATCTACTTTCTTGAACTGAAATCCTTGCTGTAGAAAATATAGGCCTTTTTGTTGATTACCAAGGGTTACAGTCTGCATAGTGGGGCCCTGAAGTAAGCAAGAAGAAGGAGTAAATGTGACATTAGCATTGAACTGCTTAGTCAACTTGCTTATGGACAAAAGATTGAACTGAAATTCAGGGATGTGTAAAACACTTTCCAATACCAAACCCGAAGCTAGAAGTATAGAACCAACATGTTTAATCTGAGCCCGGCTTCTATTAGGCATGGTAATATGACAAACAGCTTGAATCTTTCTTACATTGTGTAATAGTGATAGGTCAGGAGTGATATGATCACTAGCCCCACTATCAATAATCCAGGCTTTATTGGCAAAAGATGCTAGCATACAAAATCTTTTACCTGCCAGGAAGCCAGCTGCACCCAAGTCTCCATTTTCAGTTGTACCTTCCACATCTGAGGAATGCTTGCTGAGAAGTTGCATAAGCTGAGAGTACTGTTCTGGAGTCAAGGTTAGAATAATTGAGGAAGGCTGAGAAGAAGCAGACACAGTTTGTGTAGGGTTGTATCCTGACTGATCGTTGTGTACTACAGCAGCTATCCTTTTGCCTCTGTATAGCTTATGTCCAGGGGGATAACCGTGGACTTTGTAGTACCTTTGTATAGTATGACCAGCTATCTTACAATGGTCACAGAAATATTGTCTTTTGTCTTGTCCAGCTGGCCTAGGAGCAGTTCTGTACCCTGAATTATTTTCAGAACCAAGTTGATAACCAGGAGTATAGCTTGGATTTGAGCTGTAGCCTTTGGGCTGACTTAAACCACTATAAGCCCTCTGTTGTACAACCATAGCACTGTGATTATTTGAGGAAGCCATGTCACTGGCATTGAAAGCAGCAACATTGTTGCTAATCTGTGAGAAAGCAGAAAGTGATCTCTGCTTTTCTTCTTGAATTATCAACTGATAAACCTGGTCTATGCTTGGAAGAGGCTTCATCATCAGAATACTGCCTCTAATTACCTTATAGTCATCATTAAGGCCTACAAGAAACTGCATGAGTTGTTGATCTTTAATCATCTTGGTTGCAGCATTTAAACTTGCACAAGTAAGGCCACAATTACAGTGGGGAATAGTAATCATACTATTGTAATCATCCCATATTTTCTTGATTTGTGTAAAGTAATCAGCTGCAGAAAGATTGTTCTGTGAAGTAACATGTAACTCCCTCAAGATTCTGAAAACCTTAGTACCATCAGCCTCTCCAAACCTTTGTTCCAATTGCAGCGAGGCATCGCGAGCAGTGACAGAAAATAATATGCTCTGACCTATGTCTTTTATGACTGTATTAATCAATCAAGATATCACCATTTTGTCACACCTATCCCAATGGTCAGCCAGCGAAGCCATAGGGGATGTAGGACCTGGTTTGGTACAAGTCCCTAAGACAAATCCTAGCTTGTTTTTAGAGATTAAGGCTATTTCCATGGACTTTCTCCAATGGCCATAGTTTGCTCCATTCAACAATTCGCTTACCAACACGTTGTTTGGATTATCGGAAGGATGTAAGAAAAGCACATGAGAAGGATTATTGACATCCAAAAATACTCGATTAACTGCATTTTCAGTGTTTTGTTCTTCAGCCATTAATATCACAGTCTGTTATCAAGATTAAAGAAACTAATATGAATCCCCAGAAAGAAAGAAGAGTTGACGTCACCTCTGTGTTTCAGATTCGAACTTCGGCTAAAGAAAATCTGTGGCTGATTCAAGATCAAGCAACTTCTTGTGAATGAATTGCAACTGGATCGAAACAATTGTTTAGCTCTGATACCATGACAGCCATCTAGAAATTACAAAGAAGAGGGGGAAGAGGATAGAGAGACAATGCATACTGTTTTATTGATGTTAGAAGAATGGGAAGAAAAAATTGAAGAAGTGTCGTTACAAGCTGTTGGGATATCTATATATATATCCCTTGTCTTAAGGAGGTTGTTACAGGGAATAACAGAAAATGTCCAGCTCAGTCATGCCATTTCTTGATTGTTGACCTTGTTGACCTTATGTATCTCATCAACGTTCAAGGTGACTTGAGAAGGTCTGTCAATGCATAGAAGTCTATGGGGAGCAAATCCAACTATATATGGAGCTTGATTAGTTTTTCTATTAAACAGTTTTGGGTGTAAAAGAATTTTCAGTTAGGGCTCTATTTTCCTCGTTTTAGAGAGTTTCTTTTCACTGATTCTTGATGGAGTCTAGTGTGTGAGAGGATAGGGCTCCTGCCTATCCTAAATGATGTCGGAACAATGAACCTTCCCTTGCAGAAGCAATTATTTCAGGTTGTTTTATGTCGCCGCAAAAGCCTGTTAGTTCACATCAAGTTAAGGTGTGCCTAATACTGGCTATTGGTTGGAGCACCTGGAAGGACTGCTGGATCTTTGAGGGCAAGGCTAGGACTATTCAAGATTGCAAACCCGATTTCTTGGGAACTTTATATAGTCGGACTCAAGTTCTCAATTGTGGTACACTGGCACAAAGTCGTCGTTTCTTTTTTGGATTTTAAAATGACATGATCATTTTAGAACGCTTGACAGCATGAGGTGTACATGGGTGACATTGCCTTTGTGTCTTTGTAATACAAATTTTTTGATGACTTAAAATAAAAAGATTTGTATCCCATGGTCTTTTTTTTTTTGGGAATTAGTTTGAAGAGACAGCAAGATACATTGTTGTTATTAGTAAATTCCTATCTTCACCTTCGTCCCAGCTCATTCAGGCAACCAATTCCTGTCTTCAACTTCTCACCAGCTCAGTCAGACAACCATCCTTTTCCGTCTGCTACGTCTTGTGTAAAGTGATCTCAAAGTTAGGTTTCGAAACTTGAATCTTCCAATAGAGTTACGTGTGTTGACTGAAAGCTAAGGACATATATTTCCAACCAAATTGCAAAAAGAGCATTCAGGACAGCTGAAGAGGCTCACAAGAGAATTAAAGTAGCCAAGAAAGAAATATAAAAGATGGGATAAATATTGATTTACACGAGAGCATAATTGTGGCAAAGCTTGCAAGATTTGGACTGGTCCTCTACTTCTATTGTTTCTACGGAGAGCTAGAACATGCTGTCTTTAGAAAAGGCAAGCAAACAGTGTTTTGAAGATGATGTTCAATAGGGCTGTTGGTTCCTGGTGAGTGCACCTGCCATTTGTACTTAATGGGTGTGTGCCATGAACTTACAAGAATTCTTCAAGTGAGCAAAACTATTGGCCTAGGTTTGCTATGAGTTGGAATAATCACACATTGCAGCCAGGTCAATGGCAGCCAATGGAGTCTACTTTTATATTCTTTAATTTGATCTTCCATTTTCCCTTAACATTGAAATGGACCATTGGATGCTCAGGAGAGGAAAGGAAAATGGAGGACTAAAGGCAAAAGATAAATCCAACACCAAGGGCCTGTTCTTTTCGTGGGTCAATCCACATTTACCAACTTCAAGCCACTTCAACCTACTTCAGCCTACTTCAACCTATTTCAACCCACTTGAAAAAAAAAAATTCCAACTTCAACCAACTTCAACCTATCTCAACCCACTTCAACCCACTTCAACCCACCCCCTTCATAATTTTAATAATTTGTAAAGTATCATATGGGATTTACGGCCTGTTGTTTTCGTTTGTACATTGGGTGGGGAAAAGGGTGAAGTCGGTTGAAATAGGTTGAGGTAGGTTGAGATAGGCTGAAGTTGGTATTTTTTTTGAGGTTGGTTGAAATAGATTGAACTAGATTGAAGTGGGTTGATGTAGGTTGAAGTGCGTTGAAGTTGGTATATTTTGTATGTGGTGGATTGAAGTGGGTTAAAATAATGAGAATGAAACTAATGTGTGATAATTAATGAAGTTATCGAAATTTTGTGAAATTTTTGTTCATTCTTTTTTATTTTTTATTTTTTTATTGTTTATTGTTTATTTTTTATTTTTTATTTTTTATTTTTTATTTTTTACGTTGTTTGTTTTATTTTTTACTTTTCATTTTTTATTTTTTAATTTTAATTTTTATTTTTTGAATAAAAATTAAAAATTAAAAATTAAAAGTTAAAAAAATAATAAATTACAAAATAATAAATTAAAAAAATTAAAAATAAAAAATAAGAACCAAGAAATTAAAAAAATAAAAAATAAAAAATAAAAAATAAAAAATAAGAAATAAAAATTTAAAAATAAAAATAAAAACTACAAATAAAAAATAAAAAATAAAAAAATAAAAAAATAAAAAATAAAAAATAAAAATGAAAATAAAAAATAAAAAAATAAAAAATTGAAAAAAAATGAAAAATGAAAAATGAAAAATAAAAAAATAAAAAATAAAAAATAAAAAAATAGAAAAATGAAAAATGAAAAAATAAAAAATGAAAAATTAAAAATGAAAAATTAAAAATTAAAAATAAGAATGAAAAATAAAAAAATAAAAAATAAAAAGTAAAAAATAAATAATAAAAAATAAAAATAAAAAAATATAAAAAATAAAAAATAAAAAATAAAAAAATAAAAAAAAAAAATTTTCACAAAATTTCGATAACTTCATAAATTATCACACATTAGTTACATTCTTATTATTTTAACCAACTTCAACCCACCACATAAAAAATATACCAACTTTAACCCACTTCAACCAATATCAACCAACATCAACCCACTTCAACCTATTTCAAACCACCTCAAAAAAAATTACCAACTTCAACCTACCTCAACCCACCTTAACGTATTTCAACCTACTTCACCCTTTTACCCACCCTATTTACCCACGAAAAGAACAGGCCCCAAATCCAGACCCCCATAGTCCTGCCTAGGTAGGGGTATTGGGGGCGAGTTGTGGCACCCTTACCCTGAATTGCAAAGGGTAAGTAAAACAAAAGACAATGATACACAATCTCAATCAATCAATTATCAGCGACATACTAGTATCCTAAGAAGGGTATCTATTTACAATATTCTAAATCCATTCTATATCCTAGCTAGGTTGGGAGACTAAATCTTGCAAAACTCTATAATTCCATTTCAAGTAATATGAGATTTTCTCCGCGAAAGCAGGACCCAGACTAGGAGTTGTTGTTGTTGTAATATGATATTTCCTAAAATGATTTGAATGAAAATATCATACAAAACAACATTTAAATTCCAAGTTTATTCTCTATATTCTTATTTTAGGATTCTACGGCCCATGCATATTTATGGTAACAGTGACCTGGGGCACCATTGCTTGGAAAAATTATTGAAATTTCGGTATAAATTTCTTTACAGTTATACAATGTATACCCATAAAATTTAGATGATATTGTCAAATTCTTGGAAGCTCAAAAGTGGGGCATTGCTAGATGGAACTTCTAGATCCACCACTGTGTGCTTTAGTCGGTACCTCCATTATTTTTTTATGGTTGGACAGTGCTGATCCTTGAGTTTCGTAGTGAGGTAGAACAAAAGAGGCTGATGGCATAAACAACTAAATTTATCCATGAAAAGAATGAAGCAAGAAATAGTTCTTCAACTTTCTCCATGGTAGTCTCAAGCAGATAAAATGCACGCCTTTGCCAACCAACACGTAAGAAAGAATGACGTAATCTGCTGTCTAAGAATCCTCTCTTGGCTTATTGCTTAGGATCCCATTTTCAATTTTGAACTTCTCAATAGTGATTCCTTGGGTGACTTGACATCATGCTTTAAAAGTAGCATTTTCGATAGCATTTGGGTGATCTTGATATCTGATCCGTGTGCTTTTCTTTATGCTACCAGACCTTCAGTAGTTGATATGTGTGATGAACAACTTCATCATATTCCTAAACAAAATTAAATCTCTTGTGGATCCTTTCTGTTGACACAACATGATAGTATTGCATTTGCTTCTTGTCTGGTCAATCACCTGGTTAAATGAACATCCAATGTCACACATGTTTGTCTTTTCATGTTCATCCATTACTTTGCGTAGTTCTTTAGGATTTCGTCTAACCTTTGTCAACTGGAGTTGAAAGACTCTTTTCTAGCGTGATTAGCCACATGGCCCACATCAATGCACATAATAATCAGGTCTATTCATGATTTCCTGTCATCATCAGCGCATTCTAGCCATGGAAATTGAGTACCAAGAGCATGATACTTCGCAGCTGGATCACACTTCCATTTCCGCATGGCAATAACTAGATCAGCTTTATGTTTTTTACAAACCGGAGGACCTTGAGAGTATTTGCATGGCATAATTTCAACCGGCAATGGCGTCCATGCATACACTATTTTTGTTTCTTTTGAAAAGCGTATGCTTGAGGCACTCATATGCTCACTGATGCAGAAGGCTTATACTTCGTCATTCCAATTTCTTAATGCAATGTGGTTCTATGGCTCACTGATAGGATGCCTCAAGTCAAGGGGTGATGCATCCACCTCTGGCCCCTTATTGATATCTTTACCGGCAGGAGAGATATCTTTACCGGCAGGAGAGATGACAGCGAACCATCAGAACTCCTAATCTTGTCTAATCTAACTTACCAGATGCAATTAATGCAATTTTGAGCAAATCTTCTTCAAACTAAAATTCAAATGAAAAATTCCTTCGAATCAAAAAGAGGGTTGGGGGGGTTCCCTGACTGCTATCTCATATCTCATAGCGGCCTGGGCTAACAACGTGGATTTTCTGCATTCACTGCTGAGTTGACATTTTGGTTTGTCGGGCGATGGATCAGTATTATGCTCATAAGTCATCCACTGAATACAGGCTATGAGGAGCATGTTATGTAGGAAAAATCTGTGGGCTTAGAAAAGAGCATTTGTCTTCTAAAGCTTTGACATTGCTATAGCAGTAATAGGCAAATTGTATGTCCTCTATAGAGATCAGTTTACCCACTACGGCTAAAAAACATTCGAAACATGATGTTAGTCATTAATTTTCCATTTTTAGTTTATAATTTGTTATTTGCGGACTTATTAGGTGAAAAACCTTTTGTTTATAAATTCTGAAAAAGTCCATAGGCCTACATGATGGGAAAACTTTTATTATATGACCTTGATCATCATCTGTAGCAAATACATTGTTGGATTTTAAAAGGAAGAAAGACTGAGAAGGCAAGTGTATTTCTGGAATAGGGTTGTAAAGCATGCAATTCATATTTCTTTCATCCAGAGCCTTACAATTTAAATAGCTAAAAACCCATATCTCAACAAAATAACAACCTAACAAATCAGAAACAAACTAACAATATTCTAGGAAATAGGAACTTAACTAACAACTTCCTAAAAACTAGGAGCACAACTGTAGATTTACTGACAAACAAATCTGAAACAATCAACATGTTGCATTCCTGAAGCAAATGTCCAACACTCCTCCTTGCTTTAGTAACTGCAAACTCCAACTTTTTGCCTTAGGTGCTCGAACTTGGCAATTGGAAGTGGTTTTGTGAACAGATCAGCCAACTGACCTTCAGACTTGCAATGAAGGAGAGTCACTTCTCCCTGTTTTTTGCACCTCCCTCACAAAGAAGAGCCTGATGTTGAAATGCTTGGTTTTCCCATGGAAAACAGGATTTTTCAAAATTGAAATTGCAGCTTGGTTAACCACAAATACTGGAGTGGCTTCAAGCTGTTTCATATGCAAATCACTCAATATTTTCCTCATCCATAACGCTTGATTTATTGTTGCTGCAGCAGCTACAAACTCTATAGTGGACTGTGTCACAAAGTCTTGCTTCTTTGAACGCCATGAGAAGATCCCTGAACCAAAGTTAAAACCGTATCCTGAAGTACTCCGCATGTCATCCATGTCTCCACCCCAATCACGATCCGAAAAACCAGAAAACTTGAAGTTTTGACATTTTTCAAACTTGACTCCATAATCAACAGTATCTTTGATATAACTCAATGTTCTTTTTTTTTTTTTGGGGTAAGTTATACCTCAATATTCTTTTTGCTGCTTTTAAATGCATTTCACTAGCACAATGCATGAATCGGGATAACAGACTTACAACAAATTGAATATCTAGTCCTGTCGCAATAAGATACATTAAGCAACCAATCAAACTTCTGAAGTATCCTTCATCAACGTGATCAGTACCATCTTCCTTGCACAACCTCTCTTTCGGATTCATTAGTGTGCTCATCAGTTTGCACTCTTCCATCTGAAACTTCTTTAGAATCTCCGTTGCATACTTCTTCTGACAAATAAAGACTTCATGTTGGTTTTGCTTTACCTCCATTCAAAGAAAGTATGTCATAAGGCCAAGATCAGTCATCTCGAACACTTGCGTCATTTCCTTTTTGAGCTCGTCAACCAGTATCACCAACAGATCATCAATATAAAGAGAAACTATGAGAATATCATTTCCCTTATGCTTAACATAAAGAGTGGCCTCTGATAAGCTTCTTTCAAATCCCAAACTCAATAGATGATCATTGATCTTGCTGTACCAGGCTCTAGGTGCCTGTTTTAGGCCATAGCGAGCCTTTTTTAGCTGGTAGACTTTATCCTCTTCACCTTGCACGGTGAAGCCATCTGGTTGTTCCACATATATCTCCTCCTTGAGGACACCATTCGAAAACGCAGATTTGATATCTAAGTGGAAAATTTTCCAGCCTTTTTGTGCTGCTAGAGCAAGTAATAATCTGATTGTCTCTAACCTTGCAACAGGAGCAAAAGTGTCAGAGCAATCAACACCAAAAATCTGAGCATACCCCTTAACAATAAGCCTAGCCTTATATTTGTTAATGGAGCCATCTGTGTTAAGCTTCATCCTAAACACCGTTTTACTCCAATGATTTTCCTGCCTTGAGGTTTGTCAACAAGTATCCAGGTTTTATTGTTCCTGATCATTGACATCTCTTCCTCCATTGCATTTCTCCACTTCGGATCCTGAAGGGCTTCTTCGGGTCTAGTAGGTTCATACGTGGTTACATTGCATCTTTGATAAATTTCTGAGAGTGGCTTTCTTCCTCTGACTGGAGGATCATCTTCTAGTTCATTCATCCATTCCTCAACTTGCTGTTGCCTAAGGGGGTTGTTCCAATTCTCTGAGAATTGTTCCAATCTCATTGCTCATCTTCACAGAAGTGTACATCTCTTGTAATTGTCATCTTCCCTGTTTGAGGATAATATACTCTATAGGCTTTAGAGACTGTGCTGTAGCCCACGAAGATGCCTGGAATTGCTTTTTATCATGCTTGTCACGTTTGACTTGTGGGATGTGAACAAAACACAAGCAGCCAAACACTTTAAGAAAGCTTAGTGTAGGTTTATAACCATACCATGCCTTAAATGGAGTTTTGTCTTCCAAAACTTTGGTTGGAAGTCGATTTTGTAGAAAAACAGTAGTGTTGGCTGCTTCTGCCTAGAAGATTTTTGGCAACTCTTTCTCATGCAACATACACCTGGCCATCTCAATAACTAATTTATTTCTCCTTTCACTTACTCCATTTTGTTCTGGAGTGTAGGGAGCTGGAAATTGATGTTCAATGCTTGCCTCTTTGCAAAATAAATTAAATTCTGCTGAGGTGTATTCCTTTCCATTATCGGACCTTAGAATTTGAATTTTGCATCCACTTAGGTTTTCCACCATGTTCTTGAACTTTGAAAACACACTAGCAACCTCTGACTTGAACTTCAAGAAAAAAATCCAGCTCATTCTTGTAAAATCATCAATGAAAAGGATGTAGTAGAAGCTACCTTGTAATGATGGAGTTCTTTGAGGTCCTCCTACATCAGTATATACTAGATGTAGCTTTTGTGAAGCCCTCTAGGCTGATTTAGGAAATGGCTTCCTGTGTAATTTACCAAATTGACAAGCATTGCAACTTGAAATAATCAGCAAGACCCGGTAAGCCTTTCGTCATATCCTTCTTCTTTGATTTCAGCATTCTTTGAAGATGACAATGACTCAACCTCTTGTGCCAGGATAAGCTACATATTCTGACACTGTTGGATCAAATGAGAAGCTTTTACCTCTCATTTTTACCCGGAAAATCTCATTTCCGGTAGCATCATGGCTGTGTCAATACTGGTGTTTAAAGAAAACCATAAATCCTTTTTCTAGTAACTGGCCTATACTCAACAAATTTTGATCAATTTCAGGTATATAAAGAACATCTGAAATTGTTTTTGTACCTGAATTTGTTGTAATTGGAACAATCCCTTTTCCTTTTGCTGAGATATACCTGCCATCTCCAACTTTGATCTTCGTGGCTTTTGTAGGCTTTAATTCCTTAAAGAGAGTTCTATCATAGGTCATGTGGTTTGTGCAACCACTGTCAATCAACCAACATTCTGAGGTGGTGGTCTTGCTTGGAGCGCACTGTGCCATGAAAATATGATCTTCGTCACCTTCACTGGCAATCTGAGCAGCTACCGCTTCCTGCTTCTGAAATTTACTGCTGCAAATGACAGCTTCATGTCCAAGCTGATTGCACTTGCTGCACTTTGCTTCTGCTCTACTCCAACATTTAAATGGTGGATGTCCTTTTTTGCCGCAATGCCAACATGGTGGGTAATTTTTCTTTGGGTTTTTACCCTTGCTTTGGACCTGGTTACTTGTAGAACTTTCACTGCTTGATGCCTGATTTTTTTTTGAAGCTTTTCTTGCCCTTTCCTGCATCTTGGTGCTTAACGGGCAAGGCTCCTTCTATGACACCATTTTACCTCATAAGCCTTCATTGGTCTTCAGCCTGCGAGGCATGTAATAACTCTGCCAAAGTGATCTTGGAGAGATCCTTTGTGTTCTCCAAGGTACTTATCGAAGCTTCATAAGGTTCAGGCACAGTTACAAGAATTTTTTCTACAATTCCAGAATCAGTAAATGTAGTGCCCAATAGCCTTACCCTGTTGGCAATGCTTAGCAATTTGTCTGAGTACTCTTTGATGGTCTCAGACTTTTTCATACGTTGCATTTCGAATTCCCTTATCAAATTCAGCACTTGCATGCCTCTGATCCTTTCATCTCCAGCATATTCATCTTTGAGATAATCCCAAACATTCTTTGCTGTTTTAAGAGACATAACTCTTGTGAAGATAGCTGTTGACACAGCAGCAAATAGACACGCTTTCGCCTTTGACTTCTTGGTTCTTTTCTCCTTGTTGCTTTTGACTTGGGTCATGGTGGGATTGTCCAACAGTGGAGGAATTTCATAATTCTCTTCCACAGCTTCCCAAAGATCTAAAGCCTCTAGGTATGTCTCCATTCTCACTGCCCAAAGCTGGTAATTTTCTCCATCAAAAACTGGTGGAGCTATTGATGAAAGATTGGCTTCAACATTCATCTTTTCTTTTCACAGGTCCCTTAAGAAGAGGGCTTTGATACCACTTCGTTGGATTTTAGAAGGAAGAAAGACTGAGAAGGCAAGTGTATTTCTGGAATAGGGTTGTAAAGCATGTAATTCATATTTCTTCCATCCTGAGCCTTACAATTTGAATAGCTAAAAACTGAAGTGAAAACAGGATCATGTGCCAGAAATCTAGCCGTATCTCAACAGAATAACAACCTAACAAATCAGAAACAAACTAACAATATCCTAGGAAAAAGGAACTTAACTAACAACTCCCTAGAGACTAGGAGCACAACTCTAGATTTACTGGAAAACAATTCTGAACAAAGCAGCATGTTGCATTCCTGAAGCAAATATCCAACATATATATTTCTTGCATCTTGCTGACCATTGATGAATGTAGGAAGATTTGCGATTCCATTTGACCCTTTCGTAATATTTGTCTTACAGAACATGGTTTCTATACTGCACGACTGAAAATTGCAACTTCTGCTATCTTATTTAACAATAAATTATCCTCTGATTCCTTCGATTTGGAGTTGCTGTTGATCTACAGACACTGCAAGATTGTAAAGATGCTTTATTGCCATTCCAACGGAGAAACTTGGATATAAAGACTGTATCTAGTGGCAAAAGGCCTAGCAAACTGCCTAAGCCTCAAGAAAAAATTGGGCCTCTGAAGAAAGATTTTGCATGCAAAATGTCCGATGACTTGCTTGCTGCAGATCTGTTGAAGGGTACTCCTTTTCAGGAAGTACTGAAGTTGATAAATACGTAATCAAATGAGCAACAGCAAAGAATTTGGATAGAGCGTCTTCTTTCTCTTTTTTTTTTTTGGGGGGGGGGGGGGGCTATAAACCAAAGACTTTGGATTCCTACTTCAGAAGAAGCAAAAGCAACAGCAACTGTCTTCTGTTCAGTGGCTTGTCAAGTTGGAGCAGGCTGTCACAAAAGTTTTGGATGTCCTTGGGCTGCTTTCAGTTTTTTCCTTATTCCGAGGTTGCGATGTACTGATGTGCTCATATCTTCAATACATATCAAGCTCTTTTCTTATTTTGTTACTGATAATCAACTGTCTTGTTCTTTATTGAGCAGGTTCTGCAGCACTTGAAGAAGGCATTAGTTAGGTCTGAGATGACCGAAGAAGACATATCACATTTGAAGAAAGAGCTGTGGCAAGGAAGAAGGAAGAGTTTTCTAGGAGTGATCAGATCAGGGCTGAAATAACCTCCAAGGGTATTAGCCTGATGGATCTACCAACTGGCATGACATGGAGGCTGTGTGTTCCTGAAGGAAAAGATCAGGTTCCATCAAAAATTGTTTCTCATTTATACCCTTGAGACAATTGTTCGATAACAGGGGACACTTTCTTAGCAGCTAGTTTCTCATTTATACCCTTGACGAAAGTGTCCCATAAAAGGAGATACCACATTGTGTTCACAATCATATGCAGTGACAAGTTGCGTCAGCAAGCTGCTATGCATGAACTTCTAGTACAAGCTGAGGTGATTGCTGTACTGGAAAAATTCCGTGAAATGAATGTCAATGACATTGGCTTTTCTGCTGTGTGTCCTTGAGCATTCATTGAAAAGCTTACTTATATGTGGCTATACGTTGGATCACTCAATACAATCTCCCCTCACTCCATATCACTACAGATCTAATATGTGGAAAACATGCACGGTTGCACCCATTAATGTGACCTAATATGTAATAAAAATATGACCTACTAGCATGCATAAATCGCAGTTTATAAACGATCATGTTTTGTTTGGAAACCATCCAACAGAAGTAACCAGTTTAATTTGTTTGATTTGGGGTTTGTCAACCTGTTTGTAATGCTAGAATGTTGCTCATAATGCGCTTTTGTGCTGCAAATTCTAATCTCCTGCTGTGCGTAATGAGCTGAGTAATGACATAACGCTGTTGACTAACGAGTTAGCATCCATCTCAGACTAGAAGAGTTCAATCAAACTCCAAATAAGGGGAAAGCAGTGCGATAATCGAGTCATGCATTCCATCATTCCATTGTCCTGCCGAGAGAATTTTTGGAATCTTTAGATAGACGTAAGAGACTGTTGATAACGAGATAGGGTGTGTGGAAATGGTGTTCTGCCTCTTTGGAGGTGAATATGTACAGAAACCATAGGATAGAACCAGCAATGAGAGTGCTAATTAGACTTGGCAGAACTAACCATGACCTGAAATCCGAACCGAATGATCCAGACCCATATCCGACCCGACATCCAAAAGAGAGTCACCCGAAAGTGGCCTGAAACCCGAATTGACTCAAACTGAACCATACCTGACTTGAAATTTTCTACAAAATTGCTTACTTTTGCATGACAAGCGTATTGGACCAAAATTAGTTGACCTGAAGTCGATCCGAATCAAAGTTTATCCGACCCAAACCGAACCGACCCGAAATATCACTTAACCTGAAACATGATCCCATCCAAATTTAACAAGACCCGTATTTGAATTGAATGACTCATTTGCTAGGTCTAGTGCTAATTTGAGTTCTTTGAGAGGCTTCCTGTATTGTCCGCGTCGGACTTAAGCGTATAATCCACTCATAATAGATGTTAATCTGAGACACATAAAATGCCAAAAGGTTGCCAAATTATAAATAGGACAGTGGGAGAGAGGGGGGTCCGCGTGCGAAACACAGTGGGTTTTCTTGAGAGTTTTTGGAGAACCCTTTTAGAGTATTTAGGCTGTGGGATTGTAGAATGTCTTCTGCCTAGTTATAATATTGGATTAAAATGAAATGTTTAAGATGAAAATGTGCCTTTTAACTCGAATATGGTAAATGCTCTACTTCTATTCGTTATAATATTGGATTAAAATTGTCATTTGATATTATATAAAAAATAATAATTTTCTCATTGAACTAATGTCAACATTCCATTATTTAGTTTTAAAAAATAAAGTAATTTATGGTTTTAGGCTGACCATGACAGAAGAGAGATGACTCTGTGACTAAACATCCTTTAAACCATAAAGGATAGAATTTGGTATGACATGAAAACAGATGATATGCAATGCGATAATATGGTTAGATGGCATAGTTTACGCCAGCATATAAATGGGTTTATTTTATCACTTATAATGACGATAATGTTTATTTTTGTTGGGGAGAATCCGAGAGGAGCCAGTCAAACAAAGGCAATGACAACAAGATTTCATCCAATAATTAATGGACAATATATAGGAGAAGTAGCCTACTTGACTTATGTACCACGGTCCTTGTCTTCACAAGCTCCCCTTTGAGCAGAAGTTTTTACCAAGGTGTCAAGGCACCATTAAAAGCACACTTGCACTATACTCCACAGTTTGCATACTGCTCTATACAGAGCCTCCATGCGATCCGCTCTGTTCTAGGAGTACCAATTGTGTATTCCATGTAGTTTTTTTTGGCTATTTTCCATGGTGCTTTTTCATAATACTAGCTTATCCATACCATCGAGCCACACTGTAGCACATTTGTTCCCGCTCAATCAACACTTGCGTGTCACTTCACCAAGCTCAATCATGGGGTCCACTATGCCACACCTTTTTACCCAACTAAATGTATCATCGACTTTGATGCCACATGTTGGGGAGAACGCAAGAGGGATCCCGGTCAAAGCAAGGCCATGACAATATGCTCAAGTGAGGTTCCATTGTAAAACCAATTAGCAATATGAAGAGTAGACTAATTGACTTATATACTATAGTCCTTGTCTTCAAACTCATGATATGTGACTCTTCATTCATGTGTGATATTCCCAACAATTTTATTTTCAACAGATTTGCTGACCTTTTTAAGAAATTTTATTTATTCATAAGTATATATAGTTGAAAAAATATCTAACTTGACAGTTTATTGATTAACAAAAACTAATAGTACTACGATGGCCTCTTACTCTTTAACGTATCATAAGGGGCGCTTGATTAATAACTTTTTAGAGAGTTTTTTAGCTAAAAAGAGTTTTTTTGGATCAAAATTAACTGTTTGACCTAGTTAAAAAGTTAATTTAAGTGTTCGATAGAATAACTTTTTGGAAGAGCTTTTTAGATCCAAAAAGTTAATTTAAAAAAGCTAATTTGATTGCTTTTTGGAATAACTTTTTGCAAAATTAGTTTTTGGTCTCACAACTTTATTAGAAACAACCAATTTCACCAAATAATTTTTTTATAAAATAGCTAATTCAAATAACTAATACAAACAGCTAATTCAAACAGTTAATACAAACAGCTAAACTAATTCAAATAACTAACTGCTAACAGCTAATACTAATAGTTAACAGATAATAACTAATAATTGTTTGCCAAATAGGGCCATAATATTTTGGCTTTTTAGTATGCACTTAACCAGAGCATTATATTTGAATCATGAGTAAGAGAGAAAGAGAGAGAACTAGTTTGACCAAAGTCTAGCTTATTGTAGATGTGTTGATGTGCATAGCTTATAACTTGCAAGCAAGAAAATATTATCCTCAATTCTTATGCTTTGAGTCGTACTTTTCCAACTGCTTTGAACTAATTTAATGTTTATTTAACAGAAACATGAAGTGGGAGATATCTTTGCGTATCTTTGGATGAGGTTAACATTGAGCTTTCATATGTATGTTCTCCACACAACTTGTCTTAAGTTAATTCTATTGGCTTTTCTAATTTAATCAATTAAAACTTGATGAATCCTGACTAGATGTCCAACTACTTTTAAAAACATTTATTTATTTGTTAATTAATTACCAACAAAAATACATTTATTTATTTATTTATTTACTTACTTATTTATGTATACACGAATGACATTTGTTAATTGTCATATATACCTAAGATGTAGCTTCTTAAGTAGTTAATATTATTTTTTTCATAGCTTCTAGGTTGCAGACTTGTAGAGCTTGTTAACTTAATTATTTGTGTATCTCATGTTATTTAATCTATGGATCCAATGGCGGTGAAAATTGGTAATAATTAAAAATATCCTAGTGGATTCTAGCATAATTGGAGAAAGTGACTGCTTAGAGTTGGGCACTGTTCAATAATGATGTGTGAATAATTTCATATCGTGCTATATTTTAGGGATTTGTTCTTATGTTGTGTGAATTATCAATATTTATATATAGATCTCGGTATATTGTTTGAGAGGACATGAAAAAGTCATAATGTTGTGGTTCAACTTTTTTGTTAGATATGACAAGATAATTACTTAGCATTGTTAACAAAAAAAAGAATCAATTAAAAAGAAGATAATTGTAAACCTAATCTTTTAATTGATTTAATCCTTTGACATGATGTTAGTAATTAGGATCTACGCCCGAAAAAAATGATGGTAAGAAATCACATACATTAGGCTCTCCTCTTAGGATTTAATAGAGCTGGCAAAAAGTCATGCGACTCGAATACCCAAATATGTCCGACTCAAAAAAATTGGGTACGATTATGAATTTTTCATCCGAATTTTGAATCTGGACATAACATTTTTTATATTTCTATTGTCCGAACCCGATTTTAACACGAATTTAGTCTTGCCCGAATTGTCCGACCGGAAAAAATCCGAATATTGGACATCAATTTCTTGTCTGAATTTTGATATTGTTCGATTTATCCAACCCAAACCCTAATTTTTGCCAGGTCTGCTTAGGAATGTCTAAGGCATCATTAAGAAAGAATAATGGGCAAGCTTTAGAGTCGAGGTTCGGGTGGGTTCATTTACAGTGGTTGCTGGTATGACGACTCATCTTAGTGATCTGGCCAATTGCACAGCTCTATTTCCTTTTACACACACACACATATATATATATATATATATATATATATATATATATATATATATATATATATATATCAAGTTCAAATATAAAATGTATAGCAGTCTAAGATATTAGAGAAATTTAAAGAGTATTTTGTGTGAAGTCCATATCAAGTAAATTATAGTATAAAACATACCATAGACTTCTAACTATTAGCTTAATCATCTAATTAGGTTGCCTACTTAACCAATATTAGCCATATCTGTTTGATTTGAAATGTTAAATCGAATTTAATTATTATAATTGATTCAAGGTTTTCCCTTTTCTTTTGTGTCTGTTTTTCCCAGGGGTTAATTAAGAATACAAAAACATATAAAATTCACATAAGTTGGGCTGTTTAATTTAATTGTCCTTAATTAGTTGTATAAAGGAATTATTGCCTATGGATTATACATTAAAATTCAGCACTGAAGACAATATCTTCAGTTTAAGAAAGGGATACCTTTTGCAGGATTCTGATGCAAATTTAAGAAATAAGGAATAAGAAATCCCTTTCTTAAAATGAAGATAACAAATACAAACTGGAAGTGCATGCATGCAAGTAACATGCAATTATAGAATTCTTTGCAGTAAATTGTTCTAGACAAGCAAAAACAACCTCCTTAGGTTATCTGTTTAAGGAATGCAGATATTTTTGCCATAGAAAAAAAATACCACAGCTAAAATTTATATGTATCCATTATTCATTTGAGAACAATCGGTAATTACATTTGACAACAATTTAAACGCTGTCTGAATATGAATTAAAATCGAGATGATTGGATCAACTTGGACTTAGTTGAAATCTCCTTGGTCAGTATTAATTATATTTTTAGGACCAACTTACTGAAAAAAATTATTAGTAAACTAGTTGCAAGCTAAACTTACCTAAGGCTCCGTTTGGACCTTGGAAAATTTGGTGAAAAGAAAAAAATTTGGGAAAGTTACTTTTTTTTTTGTGTTTGATTTAGAGAAAATCACAAAGAAAAAAAATATGGAAGAAAGTTAGGTGGAAAAATTAATAGAAACAAGTGATAAAATTTTCCTCATAAAATTGTGAGGAAAGTTTGAGGAAAATTCCCAACCTTCTCCAACTTCACATTACTTAGATAACATCAACATGATTCAAGTAGTTCATCAACATTTAAATTTCTCATCCAAAATTTTGTATTTTTTCCTCAATTCAAATAAGAGAAAAAAACTCATTTTCTCCCAATTTTTTTTCCTTCACATTTTTTTCCTTCAACTTTTCTTTCCACCAAATTTTCTAAGGACCAAACGGAGCCTAAGTTTATTGACATGGTTCTCAAGTATTTCATGAACTCATGCAGAACTACTTGATCATTGTGATGAATGAACTACGTACCATGATCTGGATTACTGGAAGAATAGGATTAGTTTGTATTAGTTTTCAACATAATAAAATACAGTAATAATACAAAATTATTATTATGAACAAAATGAAATTAAGCTTAGCCGTACATAGCTTATGAAATCTTGATTTAGTGGGTAAGACTGACGCACAAAGGAGTGACAACATTAAGTTTTGGATCTGACCCACTCATTCTCTTTGCCACTTATTTGAACTCCTGTGAAAAAAAGAAAAAAAAACTGAGTACTGATGTCAAAGTTACAAGTTAAGGACTGTCTTGTCAATTCGTCCCCCCTTTACTTCTTTCCCTTGTAATTCTCGTCAGTGATTGACTCAATGAAAGCACTACACAATTAAGATCTGGCAAGAAGATCACAGGTAGTAATTGGTTCCTTTAATTAGAAGGGGGAAGAAATTATAGTAGCTATTAAAGACATGGACAGTTGAAGTGGCGAGGAAAACTAATTAACTTGTGTTTCTTCAAATCAAACCCACTTTGTCTTGCACAATAAGGCTAACTCATCATATATATGTTCTCTTTAGGAATACAATGCGTTAAGTTTGTTGGTGTGAATCTATACCTTTAAGAATAAATTCAACTAAAGTTAAAATTAATGGTGGAAAATATAGATTTTATATTACAGTACGTATTCTCGGATAAATGCCATTTGAGCTTGAAGCATGGATGTTGCAAAGTCCCTTCTTATCTTGCACAATAAATCGATACGAGAGTATTGAGATTTGAACCAAAGACACTCTCACCCTGCCAAAAACTTAAGCTAATGGTTATAAATAGACTTGACAAACGGGTCATTTGGTTCAGGTACGGGTCAAGTTGAGCTTGCGTCGGGTCATGTTTCGGGTTAAGCGACATTTCGCTTCGGTTTGATTTGGCTCGGGAGTTCGGGTCGACTTTAGGCCAACTAATTTTTTGTTCAATTTGTTATGCAAAAACAAGCAACTTTGTCAGAAATTTCGGGTTGGATATGATTTGGGTCGGGTAAATTCGGATTTCGGGTTTATTTTCGGATGAGACTATTTCAAATGTCGGATCGGTTATGAGTCTAGATCATTCAGTCCAGGTTTCGATCTCAGGTCAGTTTTATCAGGTCTAATTGTAAACTTATGAATAAATTTTTACTCTAAGACTATCACCTGTTGTCTAAGGGGTGTAAAATGTCTTTCCTTAATTCGAGTATTTAGAGGAATAAATATACAAACTATCATTGAGCATCGACATTCTTATTTAAGATGCATTACATGTTCTTCCATGCTCAAGTTGTTTACATTCACCTAAATCTAGAGGGTTTTTTTTTTGGGGGTTTTTTAACTTCTATCCAAGACACTATCCAAGACAATGGCTTATGCAATTGCACAACCCAAAAGAAAAACAATTAAGGTTGAGAAATTAAATTTACCATTTGAAATTTACAATACTGAGGCCTCGTTTTTTTTTTTTTTTTGGGGGTAAATCTCAATTACCAACTTCAACTAACTTTAATTCACCTCAATCTACTTCAACCCATTATTTTAACCAATTTCTATCAATCATATAAAAATAATACCAATTTTAATCTATTTTAACCCGCTGCAATTCACTTCAACCTACTTTAATTAAAAAAAATTTACTTTAACCTACTTCAATTAATTTCACCCAGTCGATTTTCCAATCTCTATTTTACAATGAAAAGAACAGACTTTAAAGAGCAGCGGATGGATTGCACAAATGAGAGGGGGACAAAGGAGCACCGAATGAAACTTCTAGTTTATTCCTTTTTTTTTTTTAAAAAAGGAAATCACTGACAGAAATCTACGTAAGTGAGTAGGTGACCAAAGCTCCGTAGGTGGAGTCCTACATACAGAGTCAAATCTATGACTTTGCAAGTGTCTTTAGACCTTCTTTTTGGCTCAATATAGGTATTAGTATGCAGATTTTAGAATGCAAACGTTTAATTGTCAAACGGCAAAAGCAATGCCAATTTACTTGTAGAATTTGATTAAAACTCCGTTTAGTCCTTAGAAAATTTGATAGAAAGAAAAGTTAGAGAAACAAAACTGTGAAGGAAAAAAAGTATGTAAAAAGTGAATTTTTTTCTTTTATTTAGATTGAGGAAAAAATACAAGAATTTAGATGAGAAATTTGAATGTTGATGAATTACTTGAATCACAATAATATCATCTAAATAATGCGAGGTTAGAGGAGGTCGGGAATTCTTTTGAGAACTTTTCCCAAACTTTCCTCACAATTTTATGAGAAAAATTTTATTACTTGTTTCAAATAATTTTTCCATCTAATTTTCATTCATATTTTTCTCTTTGTGATTTTCTCTGAACTAAACACAAGAAAAAAATTAATTTTTAAAATTTTTTCTTTCCATCAAATTTTTCAAGGTCTAAACAGCGCCTAAATCTTCTAATCATAATTGATGTGAGTTTCTATGTGGTCTAAGGTGATTATTACATATTATGGTAACTCAGTGGCAAATTTAGATGCAAACTTTCTAGATCTTCCAATACACCTTTTGAATCCCATTCAGACCCCATTAACTTTAATGTTTTCCACATGATTCTTCTGTTTTCTAATTCTACCGGGCCCTAATTATTCCACTATGTTTTCTAAATCTACCGGCCCCAATTATTCCACTCTAAATTCATGTCTCTGTCGTCAAAAATGTCAAACAAAACCTTGTGGTTGTGTTTGTTTTTTCATCTATATTTTCTGCTTCTTTGTATTTCCAAGAAAAAGAATATTGGATGACCAGCAAAATTTCGCTACCATCTTCATACAATTTAGTTTAGTTGGTAAATTAGCTGATGTTTTCTTCTATTTTGCAGTCTTTAAATCGCTTTTATATATTTGATTTTACAATTATAAAGCACCGATAAAAATTGCACCAGCAAAATATCACAGTGTATAATTGTGAACAGTTTTATATAGAAAATGGAGAATTTTGAGAATGGCAATAAACCTATCAAAATAATCTAATGTATTTTTGTTGTAATTTCGTTTGATCCAAGTATGAGTGCTCGTGATTTAACCCCCCTTTTATTTTCGGTTTTAACTAGTTTACATTAAACATAGAACTGCCTAACTAGTATTAAAGGCCTGTTCCTTCCGTTGAGAAATAGGGGTTGAAAAATGAGTGAATTTGGTTGAAATCGATTGAAGTAGGTTGAAGCGGGTATTTTTATATTGAAGTAGGTTGAAGTTGGTATATTTTTTATATGATTAGTAGAAATTGGTTAAAACAGTGTGTTGAAGTGGATTAAAGTTGGTTGAAGTGGATTGAAGTGAGATAAATTAATATTTTTTATTGGAGTTCGTAAAGTAAATTGAATTGCGTTGAAGTAAATTGAAGTTTGTAAATTGAAATTTAAACACCGCCTAACCGAGACAATAATTTTTGTGAGCAGGTAAAACAAGGCCCGTGGCCAAAAATGTAGGTGTCAGTCTATAGTACTGTTTACATGCAGATACAGTCTAAGGTAGTATGGTTGTTCATGACTTTGATGTAATAAAAGAATTCAACGAATTAATGAAATCCTATGTATTTGTAAAAGTTAGGGGGATGAATATTCTCAGGACATGTGTAGTTGTCCCCCATGCATGGGATGTTGTGATCCCATCTGATCTGATCTTCCTATTTTTGTTAGGGGTAGCCGTGTATTTGTCCCTCTCACTTTGATCACGTTTTGTTTATTTTTGTCCCTTTCTTTGATTCACTTCTTTCACCGACCTTTATTTCCTTTATCCTACATTATTTACATCACCTTTAAATTAGTACCTAATTATACACTAGTGTTAAGAACTCATATGATCTATAAAAAACTTTTTAGTTTTTTATAATTACATTAATTATCTGTAGTTTGATAGTAAGATTATTTTTTTGGTGCAGAACAAAGGATCGCCCCCTGAAATAGTTTTATTAATTATTCAACATCTTGGGCTAAGCAACCCCAATACTCTCGTCATACAAGATTCGCCTTATCTCTTGGGGAGGGGACTCATAAAGCACAAATGAATTAGAAAGACTAACACCTATATTTTTCACGGCATCTGCAACTCTATTAGCTTCTCGAAAGCAATGTGTGATGAGGACTTCCCATCTTCCAATTGGATCAAACACTTACATTGTTGAACCAGAGAACAGTTGAGTCTGAAACTCTCAGTAGTTCCTTTCAGCATACCCACCATAGCAAGAGAATAAGAATATGTGCACCATAGTAAGAGTATTATAATAAGAATTTGTTAAAAGATAATATATTATTATTAGCAAAAAATTATTAATACTCACTTGGACTCTAATATGCTGAAAATTGAAAAATTCTAGTAAATTTTCACATATTTCAATAATAATATGAATTAAAGGTAGCATAATCTTACTACCATTAATTGTTAATACTGGCGTGAACTCTTGTGCTTTGAACATTGCAAGCAAATTAGTAGCCATTGGTGGTAAACTTTATTAGTATGTATAGGATTTGTAACTGAGATTTTATTGTATCTAAGATCTCTAATATTTCATATTTATTTTTATGTCTATGTTCAAATAGATAGGAAAAAATTATAAATTATGTAAATTATGTAACTTTTATTATTTCTTGGCAATAATAGCAATTATATTTTTATGGTAAATAAGATATATAATATCAAACTATGTCACATATTTTTATAATATTCCATATTAGTAGTCAAAGCTTGTAAAAACTGGAAAGCATATATGCATAATAGATTATCCATAATTGGTGCATTTATTTTATTATAATATAATACACTATTTTTGATAAAATTGGAAGTAGTATTAGTAATATAATATAATTTTTTTGACCAAAAGCAATATAATATAATGTTTTATAGTTATTGAGCATTTTTTTGAAATTTAGAAAGAAAATCTTTGGAATTGTAATTAATTTTATAAAATATTTTTTAGAAATAAAATCTTCCATTCATAGTTTACTAGGAGATTTGCTATCAATAATGCACATAATTTGATTGGGTTAGCCAAATGGTAAATATCTTCTTCAAAATTTTTTAATTTTTTTATTTATGTTGTACTATGATGAATGGCAGAAAAAAAAGGAAAAAAAAAACACTGGCTGTTGTATTCATTAGTTGTTCAAAGACAATGCAGTTCACTCAATTAACTTAGGCTTCATTTGGTCCTTAGAAAATTTGATGAAAAAAAGGTTGAAAGAAAAAAAAAATGTGAAGGAAAAAATGTAAGAAGAAAATGAGTTTTTTTCTCTTATTTGCATTGAAGAAAAAATATAAGAATTTGGATGAGAAATTTAAATGTTGATGAATTACTTGAATCATATTGATGTCATCTATGTAATGCGAGGTTAGAGGAGGTTGAAAATTTTCTTCAAACTTTCCACACAATTTTATAAGGAAAATTTTATCACTTATTTCTAACATTTTTTTCACCTAACTTGCCCCCATATTTTTTTTCTTTGTAATTTTCTCTAAGCCAATCACAAGAAAAAAAGTAACTTTTTCAATTTTTTTTCTTTCCACCAAATTTTTCAAGGTCCAAACGGAGCTTTAATGAACTATTTGTAAATCTTTTGGATTTTTATATATTTTTTTGGAGCTAGCCTTATCGAGAGCAAAGTTATAGAGTAATTCTCTTGTGCGTATGTGTCTAGAATGCTAGGTACACACGTTAAAAAGTTCATATGTGTACATATAAAAGAAATGATTCATCATTCAAAACATTGAAAGATTCATCAATTAAACATAAAAGGTTCAATAAATATATGTCAAAGGTTCCTCATTTAAACGTGAACAATTTATAATTCAAAATTCATTCAATCTAACAGGATTAGTCACATAAAAGTAAGATTTTTATTAAACAAGAATTAAGAGGCTCCTCGAAAAGATTCATTATTTAAAAGAAATGGTGGAATTAATCATTTGTAACTAAAGATTCACCCTTGAAAAAATAATAATTCACTATTTGTAACTAAAGATTCATGACATATATATAAAAGATTCATCAGTTGATATTAAAAATTCATGTTAATTCCAATTCATAATTATGTAAAAGAAATAAACAATACAATATAAGAGAAAAACAAACAAAATGTTGTCTTTGACTTAGCTGACTCATCAAAAACAAAAATAAAACAAAAGTCAGTTTAGCCTTGTTCTATATAGGGGAAAAAAAAAAGACAAAAGACAACAGAAAAGCTAGAGAAGAACAAGGGAAAAAGAGATTAATGCATGATAACTATGTTTATGTGGATTTGAACCTTCGACCAATAATTTGACCTATCATGTCTAGCCAACCCGGCCACACATGCTTTGCTTGCTAGTAGAGATGATAGTGGGATAGGGAATCCCTGGCTGGCACGAGGGCCTCACCTTGCATTGGAGAAAAACCCCTGTCTCCAATAGGGACGGGGACAGAGATAAGAACAGGGATGAGATTCAATCCCCGTGTAGGGACGGGGGCGGGGATGAGGTGAAATTTTATCCCGTCCCCATCCCCACTTCCTCGCCCGAGGAAACATTTCTGTCCCCATCCTCGCTTCCTCGTCCTTGATAGGGGGGAGGGGGAACCCATCATCATCCTTGTTTGTAATTAAAATTACTTATAAATCATTCATTTGTGAACATAAAACTATGTTAAATAGGTAAATTTACTTGGAAAAACCATAACTATATAATCTCTATTTTTCTTCATAGACTTTGGTTGGGTTGCGTTTGACTTCTTAGACTTTGGTTGAGTCGTGTAATTTGTACATGGATATTAGACTTGTGTTGCATGGAGTCTATAGGAGCTTTATATAATTAATTGAGCTATGTCTGCTAGGCAACTTGGCCTTTTATCCAACATTCAACTTGTTATGTAGTTTTCACATAAGAGAGGAAAAAATTTATAGGTAAAATCCCAGTTGAGGCCCCATCAGCGATTGAATCCCTACTGGGAACGGAGGCGGGAAGGAATTTTTCCCTGTAACGGGGAATGAGGCGAGAACGGAGGGCGTGGAGCTGAGTGGGAATGGGGACGGGGAATATGCTCCCTATCCCGACCCGCCCCATTGTCATCCCTACTTGCTAGCAAAGCATTGCTTTTGTAACAAAAGGATTACCATGTGTGCTAAGTGACACACATACAATTATGCGGGTCTACCTTACTGGGTACGTACTAGTAGTTGTATGTAAGATATTTTCGAAGTTATAGAGCCTACTTACTAAGAGCACAAAAGTAAAGGAGTCAATTTGGGTCAAGTATAGTTCGGTTCAGATTAATTCGAGTTTCGGGTCCAGCTCCGAATGAGTCTATTTCGGATGTTGGGTGTGGTATAGGTCTGTGTTGTTCTGTTTGGCTTTTAGGTTAGTTTTGTCAGGCCTATTTTTATGTTGTGTATTCTTGCACAGATTGATAGTAAGCACATCCACAACTATCTCTCCTAACAATACTTGTTGAGGCCTTTGCAACATCCTCATATATGAACAGTAATATGTTTAGGTTCTGAAGATCATTACCTCTTCAACATCTTGATTGGTAACCTTCGTTTGGTTTGCCTTCAATTGGGTATATTTAAGTGGTAATTTTTCAACTTAATGTCATTTTAATTTTCAATTTTAATTTTTTTATCACATCTAGAAAGTTCCAAAATTTTTTTTCTTTTTAAGAATGTTGATCCCAACTAAGCTTAGTCACCCTCAGGAATGAATAGGGTTATCAAAAATATTTGAAAATAAAAACTTAAATACATAATATATCAATTAATAGCAAACTCAAGGATGTTGAACAATAAAGTCAAGGATACTGAGCAAGAAGTTGAACAGTATAAGAGTAATATAGAAAGTAAAGCATATGATATTTTTAACGAGGATCACTACTCAAACTGGGCTACAACCATTCCTAAGTTCCCTTCCTTAGAAGTCAACCATTTGTCTTAATTTGCTGTGAGATTAATTTGCTAGCATCCATTCGAGGACCTTGAGTACAATACACATTTTAAGACGACTCTTGAGGTGATTTCTTCTGAGTCCCTCCTTATAAAGGATGACACTCCTAGTAAACCATTTTGTTTAAAAGTAGGATTTGCACAACCCTCTTACCTCAAAAGGAATGCTAGATCTATGTACAAAGCTTACAATGTTTTGAAGATTACCAATTAGAGTATAACACTTTTTAATAGGAGTTAAGCTCCTTGTTATTATGTTTTGTGTACTCTCTGTCTTCAGCAAAGTCTCTAGTTAAGGTAATAAGAATGAGATAGTTGGAAGATATTGAAGATATAGTCATTGGATGCTTCAGAATATTCCATTAGATAATTCTCTCTAATGGCTACAAGTTGATTCAAGTGATGTCTGTTCATTTTTCCAACATCTATTCAATTAGTTCTCAACATCTCATGTCTTGAAGGGGTAGCTCTTCAGCCTTCATTTAATGTGTTAGCCATTGTATTCCTTATTTGCAAAGGTGAAAACCACTCTTTCAAAATTTTCAAGTTAACATTCTCTAATTTTGGTATAGTTAATTATAGTTGTCTCTTTCAACTAATATGCTTTTGGTGTTTGCCTGATTTGGAATATATTTGAATATATTTACTAAGCTTTCCAACTAGCTATTATATCATGAAAACCACGAAGTTAATCTTGCTTCTAGAAGATGGTAAAATATATAATTAGCAAGATTACTTGATCAATTAAATTATGAATAATTTAATTAATCTAGATTAGCATAATGTGGTAAATCATAACCTCTTAAAAGAAAAAAGACATAGTCAAATTTTAAGCATATGATGAATAAAATTTGTACCAAATTTGTCCTATGTCTCTTCATCATGGAATTGCATATTTATGAAATAATTTAAATTTCATTGGACAAATATGCAAGTTCTGGATCTAGAAAAATAATTAAAGTGCCATAAAATTCATTTTAAAATCAATTCAAGTTGTACTAATTTCATGGCTCTAACAAGGGCCCATTTTTGAGAAGCCAGTCTAGATCCTTGATGATCAGAGTTCAAAGTGGTTGAAATCAAGTTTTGAAGTTCTAGGCAGTTAGTTTCCAAACGATCATGTGGAGCATGTTACTTATAAAGACGCAAGCACATAAGTAGGATTCAAACAATTGTTCAAACATGATCTGATCACCTTTGATCTTTGTGAAAAATGTTCCTTGAGATAAAAACATATATCAAGCATATAATCACATCACAATAAGATGATTCTCAATCTCCTCCTTTCCGATGAAAGGCAACATTTGTCAAATAAATAGTGTGAGGGATAAAGATATAATTCTAATATCATGCTCCTAAGTTTAGTATTAAATCTAGAGATATATCACTCATGGTTCACGTAATGAGCACCTCTTGGTTTCCTAAGTAGGACAACAAGTATAGTGAACAAGTTGATCATACTAAGTGCCATATATGGATAACAATCATAATCACATACAAGACATGCAGTATCAATGTGAATAATCAGCATAGTAAGATATGTCACTCAGGCCATTGTTAAAACTTACAAACCTAAAGCCAAATTGTTTTG
This sequence comes from Carnegiea gigantea, assembly GCA_029747015.1. NCBI lineage: Eukaryota > Viridiplantae > Streptophyta > Magnoliopsida > Caryophyllales > Cactaceae > Carnegiea > Carnegiea gigantea. The sequence goes on from JAKOGI010000075.1 coordinate 109,026, forward strand.
GAAAACCAACACATATAAAAAACATAGAGATTGTTCAGAAAAACTAGGAGAAATTGTTTGATAAAGAAGATTGAGGGCTGATCAATCATCAAGAAGGAGTGAATGGAGAGGTTTGGCTGGAACAGGCATTTTAGCCAGAAGCAACTAGGATGTTGATGTAGATTTAGGTTCCATGGAGCTCTGTTAAGCTACTATAGATGCCCCCTTGTCCTCAGCCTTGGATTCCTTATCCTTTTGTTCACCTTTTTTCTTTATTTCCTTAGTGGTTTTCTTCCATCTTTCCACCACAATCCTTCCAACTACCTTTTCAATTTCTTTCCCCTTCTTAAGGAAGGATGCCATAAAAGGTTCCTTGAGAATAGACAATCCTTCATTGGCCATTCTTGAGATCTTGCTCAAAACCCAACTGCTCTATTTGCCTCTAAATATACCCGAAGATGATTTTAGGGTCCTGTTCGGGGGTTGCCTCAACAACATCCTTGATTAGCTCACAAGCCACAATCTGAAGTCCTTTATTAAGAAACCTTAGGGAATTAACCTTATGGATCCACTCGGATTGATAGCCCTTATGCTCAATCAAACAAGTTTCAGATTTATCACTAATGGAAATTTTAAGGCTTACAGTGTCAAGAAGAGAGTGGGCTGAAGCTTGGTGAGATGTGGGTTTGGCAGGTCTGAAGAAGTTCTCTTCTTAGTGCATTTATCTTCATGTAAATATTGCCTACAAAAAGTGCACTAGAATTTTAAAACTTTCAGTTTCTTATTGTTTATCACAGTGTCAACCACCTCAATCCATTCCTTATCCTTGAGAGAAACCTTGAAGTACTCAAACATGTTTGTAAGCATATTCACATAAGATAGAGGAGCATTTTGTAAAGAAACTTTCATCATGATCCGTTATGATGTGTTGAACCATTCTAAATGCTCTGACAGATAACAATTCTTCTATGTACCCTCTCAGATAAATAGTTCACATTAGGAGGCTTTCTTTTTGTTGTTAGATGAAATCTTAAATTTAGAGAAGTTTTTAAACCAGTCATTTGCACAGTTATTCAAAGGTTCATAGCAAACCTTGGTAGGGTCTACGTTAAGATTGAAGATCTGATTCAAGGTTCCACCTAACTGTAAGGACCACGACCCAGAACCCCGAGTGCAGTCCCCTATGAATGATTCAACCTACTTGCTAGGTGTATGGTTTGGATTTGTTTTTTAAAATAGAAAACGGGTCAGGCCTGTAAAAGAGAGAGTAGCTAGGTTCCAGCACTAAACCTAGTCCTGTTCTCGGGTCTAGTAGTAATGAGAGTTTGGCCGAAAAGACTAGGAACATGCTTGATCTAGGAAGCTGGCTAGGTTCCTAAGCCAGACCAGAGCCCAGTTTTTGGTTCGAACAATATTATTGTTAGGATCCTTTAATCTTCCCAGCCTACCTCTTCTATCCAAATCCAAAAAAAAACTAATGAAAAATAAGAAATTTGTAAAATTTGATTAATAGAGTTGCCAATGAGTTTTTAGGAAAACTTACAAAATTAAACCTACTCCTTAAAATGAGCTATAAGCCGAAAGGGACACCAAAAAGAACATTGGTTCATTCTAATCTGGTATTCGAAAATTCCCTGAATAATACCTGATGTGGAGACCTAATTGATAGCATAGGCTTGAAAAGATCTAGATTATGGGGCAAGCATAATGACGGAATGGTGTATATCACGTCATTGCCTGCCATCACTGACGATCTCTGCTAATCACCGTGGGAAATCACAATCTAATTACACTCAAAACAACAAGCACACAACATATTATGATCAACCAAAACAAATAATAAAATTTAAAAAAAAAATGTTAATCCAAAGGATTCAAAGAAGCAATTAAATACTTACAGTGGGGGAGGGCTAAGCTAATTAAATATTACATCTTTACTCAAACCTAAGACTAAATAAAACACTCAAATAAAAAAAAAAGAGAGAAAGAGAGAGAAAAGGAAGAAAGGTTGAAATCGTGCCCTCAAGATGACCCACTTGATCTAGTAGGGAATCCAGTAGATTCACATCTCCTTGGTAATCAACCAATTTCTTACATTCAATGTCTCTCAATATTCTCTGCATATGATGTGTTTCTCTCAATATTTTTTAGTTTTTTTCTCTCCAGTTGTTTGGTGTATTCTTATATCAATTTTCTGGGTGTCTAATCCCTGGGGTAGCCCTCTTTTATAGCGCTTAAAGAGTGACACAAGCTGATTAGAAAAACAAGACCTAATCCCACTCCTAATAGGCTTAATTCGAGCAAACAAACCAATCCAGATAAAACAATACCCACTAAAACACGTCCTAGAGATAGAGAATGGATTGAAGAGTTCGATTGTGTTGTTAGCCAAGGGACCCAGCTGGGTTCCTAGCCAGTTTAGGCCTGTTGGGGTGACTATCCTTTCTCTTTTTTATGCATCTTTTTCTTCTTATTTTTTTCCTCTTTCAAATCAATTAAGGATTAATCTGCTGGGCCCTTAACTGCGCAGATTGGGGCATAAATTTCATCATCGGGCATTTTATAAAAATCAAGATAGCATTTTGAGATGTCTATAGTTAGCACTATTTTGACCAAGTCTGTGCAAGGTGAAGGTCAAAGTAGCTAGCTTCTGTGCTCACCTATTTTGTTGCTCCATCTTTACCTTTTGCTGATCTAATACAACTTTTGTCAGTGTAGCAGTTCTAAATCATTAACCTTTCGCTACTTTAGTAGACCATTCGCTAGACTAATAGATCCTGCACCAGTCTAATGGGTTTAGATTTTGCATGATTTCTTTTTCAGAACTGATAAAAATCTTAACTGGCTTTCCCATGTGAGTGGTCTTTCTTTTTGTATGGTTACTACTATCCTTTGCTGACATTTGCTTTGTTGCTTTCTTACTTCTTCTTTCCTAAAGCCTTATATGCACGTGAGAACTCGACTGAACACCCCTTCTTTTGGCTTCTTCCCTTTGCTTGCTCACGTTATGCCTTCTATTATTGCCAAAGCTAGTGCGAATTTGGCTTTTCATAGATAAGATTGATGATAACGTTGGTGCATGTGAATGTTCATGCACTAGAGTCCTAATGGATTGCACCTTTGGCATAATGCACTTGCTTTTTTTTTTGGTTGTCTTTTCTCTTGCTAAAGTTGATGATGTATGCGATGTTCATGGATTTTGGGTCCTGGCCAGGTCCATTTGGCTTAATGTTCTTGTTTTTCCTCTTATTTGCATGCATCATGAATGGAAAAGCTTGTGCTTTTGCTCCTTGATTTTTTGCTCATGGACCCTGGCTAGGTCCGCATGGTATCTTTCTCTCTTTTTTCTTTTGTTTGAATGCATCTTGGGTAGACTAGCTTGGATTTTGCTCATTACCTTGTATGCATAGAGAACCTGTCATGTCCCACTTGGCATTTTTCTTTTCTTTTTTGCTCTTGTATGTTTGTTGTTGTTTCTGCATCTAGTAGTGCTTACATGTCTAGGCATGCATGAAAGAACCTGACTAGGTCCCCTCCGCCTTTTTTCTTCTCCTTTCCTTATTTATTTCATTCGTTAGGAAGTGTTTGCCATGCTTTGATGCTTTTCTTGCTTAGGTATGTATTATCTTTATCTCCTCACTACATTTCTAGAGTGTTAGCACTTGTGCTTTAAGAAAAATCATGAGTGTGAGGAGAGCTCATCCACTTTGTAGGATTAGAGAAGAAAGATTTTCTTAGGACTCCTTCATTGAGAGGGAATAGAGACCTATAGAGACTTAGGATGGAAGAGACCTCCTAGTTGACATCGGGTGTCATGCATCTTGTCAAGTTGCTTCAACAGCAGTAAGGGTTCATTTTTTGTTTTAAAAGTTGTTTTCTTACTGTAGTATGATGTTATTTGCTTTCTCTCCTTTGTAGGATGATCTTGTTAGAGGTACAGGTGCCCATAGGAAATTTATGAGAGATCTTAAACGCAGAGAAGCCTAAATACAATATGTACTGAAGAATGCTGGTTTTGGGGCTCTCCATTTAGCCTTAAAAAGAGTAGTGAATTGACTGATCATTGCATTATGAGCAACAGTTAAAAGATTTTGGGGCACCACAAAAACTTTTCATCTTCCATTCTGCGAAATGACCATAACTCCTTTTTAGTTTGCCATGCTAACAAGTCTTCGATTTTTCGACGGTCCGTTAGTTTGCCAAGAGAACTTTTTACTTGCAACTTAGCTAACTTTTATAAATTTTTATTTATATAACTTTTTTGTCTTGTGTCATGAACAAAATTGCCTGCAAAAATCACTTCTCTTATAACATACTTTTTAATGTAGTAAATAATAATGAGGGCTGGGCTGAGCATTCAGCTGACTAACATACTGGCATTCTTTTAGCTCTTCTTATTGACACTACCATTTTTATTGAGTTGGGCAATCATTGTTACTTTCGTTACTTAGTTAACCTTGTTGACCTTGATAGAGGGAAAGACTTAAATTGGGGGGTTCTTGCATATTTGATATGTATTCGTAGAATGCGAATAGAGGTGTGAAAAACAGATAGAACCCATGGTGAATGTAACTTTAGCTTGCCCATCAACAGTTGTGGAAAACAATCAAGGTAATTGGTTTTTCAAAAAATCTCTTCCCTGCTTTTGGCTTTTGGCCCTTATAATTGAGTATCACTTTTGCAACCTTGGTTTGATGGGTACTTTCTCACACTTTTATCGAGATCAAAGGAGCCTACTTTTTTCAGCCACTGTCTCATGGACCAAGAAGAATCAAGTCCAATAGAGATTCTGATCTAGGATTCTTCGGTCCCTTCGAGAAGCAATAGATGTTTTAACAACGGTATCATTCCCTTGAATACCTACATTTGTAGAAGCCTCTTGTTTTAATCCACTAAGTCACTTTGGGCATTTAGACCTCCTCCTCCTATAGACGAATTTTCACCCATAGGGAAGTCGCAACCCTACCGATGGAGTATAGGTAGCCTTATACTATTCTCATTGTCGTGGAAGGCCCATACTGCTTTGTTTGGTATTTTGGTGAAAGAGTTACTGCCCAAAGTGCCAACCAATGGCCTCCTTTTGTCCTGAGGGATCTACTTCCGACCTATGTTTTATGCTAAAACTCTAGCAGAGTACACATATGAGATGAAGATAGGTCTTCATTTGTCAATTTGTTGATCATTTATGTGATTATGTTGCATAGTCAAATCACAACTCATTTGGTAACCCATTGTACCATTCTTTCCTTTGTTTTATTAACGTTTCCATGATGTTATTCTCCATGATTTTTACATGGGATACCTGCAGATGTTCCTATGCCAAATATGCATTTTAATGTGGCAAAAGAAGGAGAGGCCCTGGTATATACAAACATCCCGTTAATCCTAGAATTTGAATGTCTTGAACTTCCATTGGATCCCACTTTTAGGGGCTAAAGTATGCTGCTTACCTTACTATCCAATTAGTTTCTACATGAATCTCATGTTTATCTTTCCTTTTTAGTACAACTAACAATCTGGAATGCTATTGTGTCGCTTCCTCATAGCCAAGAGAGCATTTGCAAAGTTCTTCACTTGCTGATACCCTCGGATGGACAAGGTAATTTTCCTCTTCTTTCTATTTCTTGGAGTTATTTTTGTGTGTTACTGAGCCTTTCTTCTTTTTTGTACAAGGGGCCTACAGATGACACTAGGCGTGAGAGATCCCATGCAAGGAAACATCCTTCTTCAAGGGCGTAAGATATCCCATAATCCTCTCGTGCAAGAGAGACGGAACCCCACACTTTTGTGTCGTGACCCTTCATCCAAAGAAATGCATAGCAATCCTCCATGTCATTCCTGAGCCCCAAGGGGTGATCCTCGGCCTGACATAGGCACATGCTATTCTTCAGCCGACTCTAGCTTTGCGTCAAATTGTGCTAATTACCTCTTTGGCTAAAGTAGTAATGGGTTCCCAGATGATCAATAGGAGTATCCTACTGGACTTATGTATGATACTGATACAAACTTAGAATGCATGTAGCTCATGCAAATGATCATATAAAGACCATGCTTATGGAAAATGTAGCCCCACTTCCACCAAAATAAAAATGATAAAAATTAAAATAACGTCAATGAGTATCGCGAGCTTTGTGGTCTTGAGTAATAATACCTTGAGTTTTACGAAATAAATTCTGAGGCACAAATAAGCATAAGTGCAATTGTATAGGCATAACAATTAGATACAAAATTAGTGAATCTGAATGCAAACCCTAGGGACCCGAGTGGGTCCCCAGCCTAGCTCAACGTCGCTCAATCCAGGTCAAATTCAGTATCCTATTGCATCAAAAATAGGATCCTAATCGTGTTCCTGTTGAGCTATTAAACTAGTTCCTACTTGGTTGGTCTGGTTATTTTGTACACCTACAAATTCAAGATAGGTGTTCTTTGATTCTCCTCACTATTGAAATCAATCCTCTACAATTCACCATGTCTTTTAAGAAAACCCTAACCTCTTGGCTACTCACTCTTGACGCTAGAGACAAATATGAGCTCAAATACCTTCAACTAGGTAGTCTTCTTAGACTTCAACAAGTGAAGCTCTCATGGGAATTCCTTGTGATGACCACTACTTTATAGGATTCTAAACTTCACGCTTTCTAGTTTAGGGAACATGAGTTATGTCTGTTAATCGAGGAATTTAGTGCTATTAGCCTTCTCGCTATACTACTCCCTGTGGTGCCATTATCTTCAAAAAACATGTATTCACACTATCGTCATTCCTTAGGCATAAGTGAGGAGGACATCTCAACCATAATTGTCAGGAACGAGGTAGATTTTATTGCTTTAATTTCTTACTTCCAAATAGGAAGTGCATAGGCTCTTGAAGGTATGCATAAGCATAGGGTTATGACCCTATGTAGTCTTGGGGCCTTCATGTTTGATGGTGGTTCTGAAAATAGGGGATCGGCCATGCTGCTGAATGTAGTAGAAGGCATCTGTCGTGATCAAACCCCTATGCCACTTGTAGTTGTTGGGACCATGCTTTGCTTGGATTGACTCCGTCACTGTCCTAATAAGTTCTTATCAGGAAGTCCGCTGCTTTAGGTTAGTTTTTAGGACTAGTTCTATGCCACCTTGTTTTTTTCGTTGGAACCCGGCCGGGTTCCATTATGCTTATGCTGGGCTATCGTCACTTTCATTTTTTCTCTTCCTTTTTATTTTCTTCTTTTTTTTCCCCTGGAATGGGCCTTCAAAACCGACAAATTCCAATGGCCTTTTGGCTGACTCTTTTTCTATTTCTTTTCTTTTTTAGTCTTGAGTTGTGTGCAGATTTGGATATTAGAGCATTTTTCGGCGATTAGGGTTTTGAAGAACTGAGATATGTACTCAGCCTCACAATTCTACCAAAGGAGAGGTTGTTTTAGGTTCAATCCGTGGAGAATTAGGTGAGCCTCTAGGAGATGAACCCCCTATTTGCTGGGTTATCCACTTAGTGTCTGTTCATTGTGAGCATATTGAATTTGCTATCTGCTCCAATCTGCTCCAATCTATACTCTAACTTAATTAAACCTTCTACCTACTAGTCAAACATGCTCCAATATACTCCTACCTACTTCAATCTGGTCCAACCTGCTAAAACTTGATAACTGCTAGCCAAGCCTACTCTAATCTGCTTCCGACCAGCTCACAAACTTGCTTCTAAACTACTCCAATCTACTGACTGCTAGTCAAATATGTTTCAACATATTAAACCTACTCTAACATACTCAAACTTGCTTTCTACTGGTCAAATCTAGTCAAACCTACTCTAATCTGTGATAATATTCTCTAATATGCATTCTGCTTATCTAATATGCTCATAATGAACAGGCACTAAGTGGGTGATTGATTATGTTGCTTTATGCATGTGTGTCAAGATTGGTCTATGTTCAAGAAGCTAGAGACCAAAGGAGAGTCTAAGAATTTCAAAGTGGAAAATGATAAAAAAGTAAAAATTTATACGTGCAGTATTCGGTTAAAGTTCATAATGGTGTAGTGCAAACATTTAAAAATTTGAGGTTTGTACCTTCTATTGAGGTCAACATAATCTCACTACAATAGCCCGAGAATATAAAATTCAGTCTCTATTTAATTTTGGAGACCAAACACAGACCGACAACTATCAGTCTCTAAAAACTTGGTAGCAATTCAAATTTGGAGACCGAATTGCACACATTAGTCTCTATCTGAGACTGAATTTTGAGAGTAAATTGCCATGGTCTCCACTGGAGTCTAGCCAAGATTAGTCTTTGTTAGAGACCAAAAAATTTGATCCCAATTAGAGACCAAAAATTTTGGTCTCTGATTGAGACCAAAATAGGCCGGTCTCCATTTAAGACTAAAACGGGCCGGTCTCCATTTGAGACCCAAATGGACCGGTCTCCAGTTGCCCTCGGTCTCTATTGGAGACCGGTTCTTATTTCAGTCTCAACTAGAGATCGGGGTCCTTTTTTGCTAAGTTTGAGACCGGGACTTCTGTTTCTGTCTCAAACAAAGACCGTGATTTTAATTTCGGTCTCTAACCTTCGTATATTTTTTGCAATAGTTCTGCCCATTTGAACGTACCACTAACATTTCACGCATCAAGCTATTTACATATTCGGGTCACATTTGCCCCTAAATACAATAACTGGAAGTACATGCCACACATTTGGCATCACAAATCCTAAATTACACCAAAATTTCCGCAGTATCCCATTCCAAAAATGTCTACAACAGTGTATAAAAGTTCCGTGTCCAATAATTTCCACAACACCGCCCAAAATGATTGTCCAGCATACATAAAGTCCCGAGACCAATGTTTCACATTCAAACGTTCAAGCAATTACAATTATGCATCCAACTAAGCAAAGGGGTACAACCATACATACCTAAACCTATGAGGATGCCTGAGAGTTGTTGGCATGGGTGGGGTGGCCAAGGAGCGCCAAGAAGCTATCAAACTGAGTATTAAGCTTTAGGAGTCTAATTCTTTGCTCATCCAGCTGCTTTCTAGTTGCTTCCAACTCCTCCCCAGTATTCCTCAGCTCCTCCTCTGTCGAATGTAGCTGAGCTTGGGTCGTCTGTAGCTCATTTTGCATCATTCGCAATTGATCCTAGAGCTGAGTAGCTAACGAGGAGGAATATGCTGACGAAGAGACATGGTCGGTCTCTCAAACATGGCCAGACGCTTTCTTCCAAGTTCGTATAGAGTGCCCTTCTCACTCCAATCACCACAAGCCTCAAAAAAGAGGTGATCATCTGCTGCTGAACCGACTTGCACATCGGTCCATACTTTTAGTTGTTCATATTTTTCCTGCATCAACGGACTGAATATAAAGCGTCAAACAAGTAGCTTATGTACAGATTTCAGTCGTCTAACTTTAAACCGAACTATTGCTATAGTGCTTACATAAACACTTCGTGTGTGAGCATCGCATCAAATCTGCTGACCATTCTCATCAACCTTTGAATAAGTGGCAACAAACAACTCAGCAGCTAAAGGTCTCCTTTGTAATTGCTTCATCTATCATATACACATATATTTCTCAACATCAGCAACATTGCAAAGTTCACATATAGGTTTTCAAGTGATGTAGTTTATATTTTCATACCAATCTGTCGACCCACATTGTAGCTAATATTGACCCATGGCTGTGCCTAATCTTAACTTTAGGCCCCTCTATCTTGTTCTTCCCGTTCCGCTCAGATTGCTTCTTGAATTCCTCATCAGTTGCCCTCTTGTTCTTCAATGATGCGGGAAGATCATCCGTCATCTAATGAATGATCTTCTCAGGAGGATCCTTTTCGGCCTTGTTCATTATATCTTTCAGCCTTACACACACCTTTTGTTGCTATTCTTTTCTGACTAGTACCTCATGCTAGGGATCTCATGTGAATCGCTCCAACATGTAAAATTCCAAAGAAAAAAAAATAATTGCATTATGTTAGTATGTATACATAAATGCGTGTACATAAACATGTATATATATAAATATGTATGCATATATATATATTTATATATATATATATATATATATATATATATATATTTCTTGAAAGAAACGGACAGAGTTTCGCCTAAAAATTGACCATATCCTAGGCTTAAAGCCACACATTACTTTCCCGTAATAAATAAAAGTATACAAGATATTTGCATGCTTAACAGGCCACACGCCCAAAGTACTCCAAGTATACATCTCAACGGATCCCACATCCGAAGCATTGGGGTTTACATCCCAAAAATTAAGAAAAAAGGATCAATGTTTATGTCGCATACATGGTCGATGAACTCAAAGGATATGATTGATGCTTAAGGCTTATATACTCCTGAAAAATAAAAAACTGAGGAGTGGATTATGTGACATGAATGCAGGTATCTGTCATGATTAACATACCGGCAACGTTTCAGTGATCTTTTTTTTGCGACAAAGTCTCACTCATACTAAAAACCATTTCTCTCATACAAAATGACACTAGGACATAGATGTAATTGCAATTTAATTAGAATTCCAAGAAATTGAAAAGTGAAATTCCTTAGTTCAACCATCACAAATTTGTGCGACATATCAACCCTAAATGTTTGTATGATGTTCCTAAATCAATGCTAGTATACTAACCAACATACCATATTGTAAAACTTAAAACATTTACCTTGAAACAATTCCACCAAAACCGCTTGTGATCCTCAGGGGCGTCCCTCCAACAGGTGAAGGAGTCCTTGTAGTAAGTTTGAATGGTATCGGATATGGCTCGTGCAACATCTTGATGACCAAACCTACGATGGAACATTGCCCATAAATTAGATCAAAATATAGCGCACCTCGAGCTCACGGATTTTGAAAGTGAATGACACCTACCACATTTGGGTGTTAGGCACAAGTCGTACCCTTGTCAACAGCGTGCTAGGGCCCTCTAATGGAATCTCCGGAGGTTGCCTCCTGAGAGTCATACTGGGCTATGGATCTGCTTGAACCATCCAAGCATACCTAATCCTGCGCAATGTTAGGTAAATCAATTAGATGATTGCATACATTTAAATTAGAAGCGTGTATGCCAAATAACACAAAATATGATACAATTAGCAATGTTGGATAATGTGCTTTGAAGGTGGGAAAATGCATGTCAAAAATTTCAGCATCAAGCAACATGCACTCCGACATGAAAACATGTTATTAAAATAACATAACAAATACAGGGAGAAACTCCAACAGAAGTTTGCATACATTTAAAATACTTAACACAAGTTCCAACACTTAGGAACACAAGCTACACATAAATTAGTCATCAATGTGCACCACATAAAAAGTGAATCGGTGAAGTAGTAATCATCATCCTCATAAACATTATCATCGTATTCTTCTAGTAACCCTTCGTGCCAATCCTCTTCATATCCACCATCGATGGCGTCAACCTCCTCGTCGACATTGTCATCTATGTAATTTTCCTCTTCTGGCTCGATCTCAACATCATCGTTCATGTCAATATCTCCTAAATTTGGTGGGTTGTCGTTTTCATCTATTTGGAATGGTGTCTCCTTTTCGGGGGCATCTATTGTTGACCTTGGTTTCATTTTCAACACTGCCCACCAATCCTTTTTACCGTTGTCTTTTATAAGATAAGGCACAAAGCAAACTTGGGTGACTTGACTTGCAAGGACAAATGGATCATACTTGGGATATCTTTTCGTGTGATTGACATCAATCAATTTATATGTATCATGGACAACAACACCGTTAATGCAGTCATATCAATCACAATTAAACAAGATTGTCTTATATGGACAAATATCCCCAACATAGTGCAACTCAATTACATCCTGGAGAATTCCGTAATATTCCTTTCCATCTGTTCCATTCACGCACACGCTGTAGTTCATTGTTAACTTGCTTTTCCCATATTCATATGTATGAAAGTTGAAGCCATTGACATAATAATGATCCCAACGATGAACATGCCTTTTAGGGCCATATGCAAGTGCTCTTACAATATCGTTGTTGATGTTGGAGTGCAAGACCTACGTGACCGTCATGACCACAAATGGTTAAATATGTTGTCATTATCGTAAAACAAAAGAAATACTTCCTCAACGTGAGGAAAACACAATGTAGAAATACTTACATATTCTTTGAACCATTGTGAAAATCTTTCCTCGAACTTTGGCCACACATCTTCGACCCGAACATGAAGGTTTTGTTGGACCATCTCGACCTCAAAGATCCTACACAATGTAATTAAGGAGAGCATAATGTAGTCCTATTTAATTTATATAAGTTTTTCTCTATATGTAATACAGAAAACTTACCGCTCATATTCTCCTACCAACCCACAATTCGATAGCACATTTACATGCACCAATCTATGATCCAAATGATCCGAGAACCGCACACTGCCCTCATCTGGGGCATATCCAATGTTACGGGAGAAAATTTCCAGAAGATTGGCATCTGATTTGTCATGGTGAATGTTCATCACATTTTTGGGAAAATCTCGTGCAATAACATCAACACTATTATCAAAATAGTTTGTAATGAAGTTCGTTATCTCCTCCATTAAGTACGCATAGCAAATTGAAGGCTCAACGCGTGCTTTATTACTACTTTCCCCTTTAAATGATGAAGAAACCTGTAATCTAATAAATTGGAACGTCATTTGTGTACGCAACTTAAAACATGATTTATATGAATCATGTCATACCTTTCATAGTCATACATCCATCGATATTGAACCGGACCTCCAAGTTTCAGTTCTGTATGTAAGTGGATTGGTAAATGCTCCATTACATTAAAGAATGCAGCGGGAAAAACTCATTCCAACTTGCATAATATTTTTGCAATGTTATTCTCCAAACGAACTATGTCATGAACATGCAACTTGGAGGAACACAAATCTCGAAAGAACTGGCTAAGCTTAGTTAGCACATTCCATACATTGGCGGGTAAGAGATCTCTGAAAGGTAGAGGCAACAAACGCTGCATGAAAACATGACAATCATGGCTTTTCAGGTCATGAAGTGAAGCATTTCTCACTTCCACATACCTACTCAAGTTCGAGGCATAACCATCTGGAAATTTCAGTTTACGGATCCATTCACACACCACTTTTCTATGCTCCTTTTGTAAAACATATGGAGCTTGTGCCATAACTTTTCGCTGGCTTCCTTCACTAGCTTCAAGAATGTAGATATTAAGTCTTCTACATTTGCAATGAATAACCATGTCCTTTCTTGCATTGAGGTCATCTTTTGTTTTATACTTTACATTCATCACTATGTTAATTATTTACTCGAACACATTTTTCTCAATGTGCATGACATCAAGTTGTGCCGAATTAATAGCTGGCTCCAATATAGGAGTTCCCAAAATATGCTACGCCTTGTCCAATTGTGAGACTGTCTGTAGCCATCCACTTTGCCCTTGTGATCTGATGCAGTTGGGGGCAAAGACACACGACTCCAAACCTGCTCCCCGGTCAACAAAGGTTTAGGTTCAGAATGA
>JAKOGI010000075.1:127500-157500 GCA_029747015.1 Carnegiea gigantea
ACCTTGCAGGGAAAAGTCTCTTGTGAGAATAATATCACTATTTCAGATGTCATTAAAGAATTCTGGTTATTGATTGGACAACGGATTTGTTGAGGGTCAATTTGAAATCCAAGTAACAAGACTTGAATGTGGGTCTTGGAACTTGTTTGTGCAACCAATCAATGATGTTAATGAATTAACTAATTAACTCGGACATTGGAAGGCTATGCATACATTGCCTTTGTTTCTGAAGGTGAAATGCTTCTTTTGGATTGCTTGGAATGATGAAAATGGATGCACCATAAATTAATTTGGCAGTCAACAAAAGCCTTGGTTGTTGCTGTGAGTGCCTAAATTCATACATATGCACAAAGATCTTTTATGTTACTACCTCTACAAATAGAGGGTGTTCTTATGGGTCATTGTATATCATATTTTTCTCCTAAGTGCAGGTAGTGTGAGAGAAATACTTGCAAAGAGTAAGATCATGTCAGTTTTGAGTTACAAACGTTTGTGAAGTTGTTTTAATCCTTATTTGATAGTGAAAAATATTCGAATCCACCAAGTGAGTCTTTCTCCCCTTCATTTCCATCCTAAATAAATCTCATTATTTTCCGATCAAGCTCATTATAAATAAATCTATGAATTTTGGTAGATTACATAGATTATATGGCAAAGTAGAAAGCACAAACTAATTAGGAATCAAATGAATAGCTAAAGAAAAACATCTAGTCATCAAACCACCAAGTGTCCTAATCTAGCTTGTCCACTACATGCGGAAAGTTGCCCATATTGCATCACCATTGATATTAGGCATTCCCAAGTAAAAGCCTAATTAATCCTCAGTTCTTGAGATTTGTAGCTCACTAGAGCTCAATGCCTTACCATCTAGACACGTAATTTTTACAAAGTAAATCCGCCCAAGTTATGAGCATATTGACTCAAGGCATTGCAAAATCTATCAAAATAATTTTTTATCAATTGTGCTTACTAGAAGGTGGCTTCTGCAGACAAAATAGTATCATTTACAATGAATAAATTAGAAACCCGTGGACTTGATGACAAGAACAATCAATAGGCTTCCAAATCCCCTGTGCCATTGATTCCTCAATGAATTGATATTGCTGCTCCACCACCATACAAAATCTATGAGTACTTGTATATGTTGTATTTGATAGAATCTATGGTCGTGGTTCCGTCTCAAATTAATTTGGGTTCTAGTACTAACATTAAGAGTTAATTCTACCTTTAAATATGCATAAGATCCACCTCGACATGATGCTTGATGAGGTTATACCCTGGTAGGCAAAACATCTCTCCATGAACGCCACGCACAGCGCCTTACCTTTGGTAAGGCCTTAAACTCCTAAGGCAAGCGCTAGCTATCATCATCTTCCTCAAAGGAACCACCCCCTTTTTCATCATTGAGCTTTTATAACTTTTTAGCAACCCTATAAGCTGACATAACCTTTAAACGATCATTTGAAGAAAATTTCCAACTCATCACATCATCTTCCTATAAGAGTCCAAGAGGAAGTATAGAATTTCATTACGGTCGTGAGATTCCATTGCCTTAAGACCTAGACTTCCTCGTGTTGGATAATTAAAGACATACCTTGATGTAGAAACATAGCCCAGATCTCGCCTATTCAGTGCTGCCCACGAACATTGTGAATTGGATTGACGGTGGCTACTAGAGTCACCATATAGCGTCACACCCTAAACCTGAGCCTGATTGATGGTGAGGCTAGCGTTATAGAAGGGAAGAGGGCATTAGGGCTAATGTTTAGGTTTCTGCCACTAATACCGAATCAAGTCGTTAAGCCCCTTATAAATAGCAGCACATAGCTGGTAACCGATAATGACTAGTTAATTGGAACTTTAATGGGCATGATTAGTACGTAATTAATCATTTGTAACTGTCCAATTAATAATGTGACTGTTAGACTTGGTCAACAGCTCCCCCTTGGCTATAGAAATCATAAGTTACATTTTTTCTCCCAACTAATCTCTTTACGCCTCATACTGAGAATGGGATGTGCGATCAGAAAGTAACCAATAGTGTTATATTAAGTCACCGTCTAACTAATATAACACTTTCATGAAATACGATACCCCAAATCATCCTCAGCATCACCAGCGGCATACATAATCTCTTTATGATATATGATATATCATATGATTATAGACTTAATATAATCACCTGAGCTGATATGATGATGATGGATAGATTTTTCCTCAAACACTCATGAAATTCCATCTCAGCTTAACTGCTTTCCTAACGTGTTCTCACTAAATCGTATACATCATAGCTCTTAAGAACTACATTAAGATAGCATTATCAAGCTTCAACTTCATATCACAGCTTTAGGTCGAAGGGTCTGTCCATAGGGTCACACAGTGATAAGAGATAGGGAAATCAATTGTCACTCCATGTATGGGTCGTCTTATAAGCATACACAGTACGAAATGTGTGTCACGGCACAACTCTTACTGAGCTGGGTACGTCGCTTTTATACCATGCGAATCGTCAGTCTAGATTTTCACCCAAAAATCTAATCTGAGCCACTAGATCAATATACTTAATGTTAATCTTGACACTTAAAATTCAGCTTTTAAGGCTTCAGTATGATATCTTATTTCATTCTCGACTCCCTGGAGTCTCATCTTAGACTCACTAAGGCGACTATATTTATTTTACTCATACACTTCCAGCGTGAGTAATCAATATTGCATACCTAGTGCCAATATAATTTAGTCTCGTCCTGCCTCCTATTCAAGTGTCAGAGTGATTGCCTGTGTAACTAGGCCAATCAGAAGTCTGTGACATTTTCATATGCCTAACATGCAATAACAAATCATGAGCGTTTTGCCCATTGGCAAGGAAACATGTCCATCACAAGACACATCTAAGCACTAAACTTTATAAATTCCTAGACTCAACAAATAAGTTTTTAAAGCATCACTAGCAAAAGGTTTAGTCAAGGGAACATAGTCACCTTATTAGTCTATAGATACCCCATAGCAATGCTTTTTGTCTCTATGGTAACAAGACACACAACCTGCCTCTACAGCTAAGATTGTTGTGCAGTTTCGCTTCTTACTGCACCATGAAATGGCCCTTCTACCAAAAGTGAAGGCATATCCTGAGGTTAACCTAGACTCATCTGCATCATCATCCTAGTCAACCTTTAAGTATCCTCTCAACTTAAGGTCTCCTATTGATAGCATAAAACTAAGTCAGCAGTACCACAAAGGTAGCGCTTGACTCTCTTAATGGCTTGCCACTTAGCAAAACCCGAGTTACTTTGATAACGACGTACCAAACCAACTCACAAAGCAAATGTCAGGCCGTGTATACAACATGACTTACATTAAGCTTTCTACGACACTAGCATAGTTCATTGTCTCTATTTCAACATCTGTTTTAGGCCATTAATACTCAAGGTTAGACACATCTCAACTAGAGTGCCTAGGGATTCAAAATTATAAATTCAAAATCGTTCCAAGACCTTTTTATGTATGCATCTTGGGACGGTTTTGAATTATTTCCAATATTAGGACATACCTAACTTCACCTATATCCTACATCCCAAAAACATAGGACAACCACTTTTAAGTAGTTTTCGATTAACTCCAAGTTGTTCCTAGCCAATATATGTCACTAACATATATGAAAAGAAACATAATCCCCTACGTTAAGTTCTTGACATACACATGATGGTCTTCTGAAACCATAGATAAGCTAAACTAAGTTATGGCTCCAAGAACTAGAAGATTGCTTAAGATTATATATGGACCTTTTAAGATGACACACATTGTCCTCTTGTCACTTTGATACAAAACCAATGTATTAGTCCATATAAATATCTTCCTTAAGATTACTATTAAGGAAAGCAATCTTTATGCCCATTTTGAACAACTCAAAGTTCAAATGGACAATCAGGGCTAAGAGTAACAAGGTCTGAACTCATCGATCAAACTATCTGTCCGACGTTTTATCTTAAAAACTTATATGCTTTCGATAGACTTGTGTCGAGGTGAAGGATCAATAAGTTCTAAAATCTTTTTCTTGCCATTAAGTCCATCTCATCCCTCATAGCATCCATCCACTCTTTGTGAAATCCACTCTTTGTGATTTGATGAATAAATCACCTTTTGATAAGAGGTAAGATCCCCAACTCTCTAGGAAGTGCATAGAAAAACATTCTCTTCCATACCCACTCCTTTGGATCCTGGGACCTTCATTAATTGTCTACCTAGGCGAGAAATCCCTCCCCCTTGCTCTAAGAGGTGTGGGACCAGGAATCCCTCCCCTTTTCTCTAAGGGGTATGGGACCCTAAGCCAGAGGAGAAAATTACTCCCACTTTTCATTGGAGGTGGGTTCCTGAACGCATGGACTAACTGCACATTCAGGAATAAGAGATTAAGGAAAAACCTCATTCTCATGCTGGCTCTTCTTAGCATTTGGAGATCGAGGACGAATCTCATTCTCTTAAATAGATAAACTTTTACCATTCCTATCAAATAAGGAAGGTGTACCATCCTCGATGACTTAGTGAGAATTCAAGTTCTCTCCGTCACGGAGAGATGGTTGAAGGCCTTACTGTAACTCATACAAATTGAGGTTAGTTTTTAAAGTTTCAGTAAAATCTTGGGAACTCATCCTTAAGAAAATTAACATTGCGGGAATTCATTTCTCGATCTCAATTGGTTTGAAAAGTTTTAATACTTCATTCCAATCGAGATAATAGGTACACATACCTATATCATGAACAATATTTTGCTTCATGGTATGCTATCACATTCATGGGCACACAAATGTCTGGAGTGAATGAACACTAATGGGTTCGATGCCCTCAAAACCTTAAAAAGATTTCATATTGCTTGCTAGCTAGACATGACTCATACCTTGCAACTTAAGCCTAGTGAGTTTGTGTTGAAAAGACCATATTTAGCTAGTTTGTTAACTCTACCTTGATCCTCATGGTCAAGTTAAGCATGCTTAAAACAGAGTCAAAAATGAGGGAAAGATGGAAGACGTCTTGTTTCATCCAAAACATTGAAAAACACCTTTCAATGTGGCATGGCCAAACAAATTTCCATTGTATACGATATCTAAGACATCTAGATGAAAATTAAAGAGAAAAACTAATCACATAAACAAAAAACAAAAAAAGGAACATCGCACCCCAGGTGCATAGAGTGAATCGCGAAGAAAAGACGTAGTCCTTCCATGGAGTTTTAGATGATATGTCCTGAATTCAAGGACATCATCTTCATTGTCGTTTACCTAAAACGATAATTTGTGAACCCACTGGATAGCAATGAAAGTTTACGAAAGCATCTCGATCCTGAACTATGTGTTTGGTGACTCCTGTGTCTACAATCCACTAAGGATCATAATCGACAACTAATGCTTAGGAGCATACATATTATCCAAGAACAACTGTGAAAGAAGCTACCTTAAGCGGTTCAGAACAACTCTGAGCGTAGGATCCTTATTTTCATAGTTATAGCACTTCACATGTGCTATACACGTCTCTTTATTTCCCTTGGCCCTTTTCCCTTTTTGCAATACCAACCTTAGGTCCGAAACTTTATGAGGAAATGAATCTGGATGAACCTGATGCTAAGCTAATCCCACGTGTACTCAACGGCGGGACAACTTTCAATTTCCTCACTAGATTGTCATTGATGCAATACGACAAAGTGTAGCATGTTGATCGATCCATTGTCGAACTATTTTTGGTATGCCTTTATGTTTTCTCGACATTGCTCACTAGCAATACCATCTTTACCATTCTAGGAGACCTACAATCTGACAAGTGTTCTAACACTTCACGCTCGTTCAGAAAAAACTAAATCTTCTTACACTTTGTGTCATAGTCAATGCTATCAAGGTTTTCATTGGTAAACAAATTACCAACCGTATGTTAATTGTCATATCTAGAAGTATACATTTTAAAACATGGACCTTACGCATATTTTCAAATAATTAAATTATCAAAAACTCTATCATTCATGTCGCGTGATCGACAATTTTCCTAAACTGGTAATCATCACATATAAACATGAATTAGAATTTTTTATAATTTAATTATCACAAATTTCCATAAAACCAAATTTATGAAAAACTTTATAGTTAAATAAATTAACATTTTCGAAATATCACAAAGATATTCAACTTTATCATGTAAACCGAATTTACATGAAGTTATCTCATTACATAAGATGAATTTATATAACTACTTATGTGTCATTTAAAACTCTATCAATGACGTATCGATCATAAAATTCAGATTATTATATAAAATGTATTTATAAAACAAAATGAATCTATATTGCAAAACATATTCGAATAATAACATGTTACAAAAGAAATTCATTAAAGCCCAAGGAACATTATATGAAACATATTTATATAATTATAGATAACATAAAACTTATTTAAATGTCACTCGCAAATTATAGAACACATTCATAATTTTGTAAATTTAAATTTTATGAAAGGAATTCATAAAATGCTGCTAAATTACATAATGAATAAGAAACATGAGATGAATTCATATTCGTTAATTTGGGCAAAGAAAAACTGCTAAAACAATTAGCAAATTTACTACCACTCATGTAGTTCGTATGTATAAAACACATTTATATAATACTACTTATTAGTGATTGACATGAAACATATTCATGTAATCGAATGCAACATAATTTGTAACATGAAATATATCCCAATATTAATCGCAAATAGTTATATGGAACAGATCCATATAATATCAAAATCTGGATGAAATGAATTCATATAGTAATGCAAATTTAAAATTCATGAAACAAATTTATAAATAATCAAATACCATATATGTTCACATAACAGTATGAAACTTATTCATATAAAGCTTCAAGAATCATTTTTATTAACTACAACAATGACAAAATAATTAATTGATTCGTAATTGCACATGTTTTTGCATATTATTACTAAATCATGAAACATATTCATGCAACCGAATATTATATAAACATATTTATATAAGTTATATAACATATGAAACATATTATTTATAGACCAAGGGGGATCTTAATATCACATAGACACTACAACAAGCTGGCCCATTAGAGACCGAAAAATTCGGTCTCAATAAAAAAATTTCGGTCTCAAATTAAGTTTAGAGACCGAATGGAGACCGAAATAGGTCGGTCTCCAAAAGCTTTGTAGCAATTCAAAATTGGAGACCAAATTTGGCTCTTCGGTCTCCAACTGAGACCGAAATTTGAGACCAAATATATTTGGTCTCTAATGGAGACTAGCCTAGTTTGGTCTCTGTTTGAGACCAAAATTTTTGGTCTCTGTATGAGACCAAACTCTACCAGTCTCTATTAGAGACCAAATCATAGTGGTCTCTAATAGAGACTAAATATTTCGGTCTCCACTTGAGACCGCATAGTGATTTTGGTCTCTGATTGAGACTGGAGTCTGGCCATGGCAATTTTTAAGACCAAAATTTATTCTCGGTCTCAAACAGAGACAGAGATATAATTTCGGTCTCTAATTTAACTTTTTTTTAAATAATTTTGCTTTCATACATACTCTCGAACCAGCTATTTTATAAATAATTTCTGGGCCAAAATTGCCACAAATTCCACATAACCACTTCCATTAAGTCAACATGTAACTACAATTCCGAATTCCATAAATACATATATAACTAGTTCGGTACAACCACTTCCAAATGTATACAAAAATTCCACATAACTGCTTACAGATATATACAACCTAACGCTCCCAATGACTCAATCAACAAATGTCATCCAAACTGTACAACACACCAACCCAAACTTGCTCCATACTCAAGGGTTGATACGGCTACAAATATGCATCCAAATTTTGAATTGCTTGTTGCCACTCTCTTCTGACTACTGCCTCATGTTGTGGATCCCAAGAGAATTGTTGCTGTACGTAAAATGTAAACAAACAAAATGCATTATGTTAGTGTACATATATAAATGTGTGTGTGTATGTGTGCGCGCGTATATATATGTATATATATGGACAAAAACGGATAGAGTTCCGCCTAAAAATTGGAGTTATCCCAGGCATAAAGCCCTACATTAGTTCCCTGTAATAAATAAAGGTGCAAAACACATCCGCAAGCTCAACGGCTACACGCCGGAGACTACAACTCTATATGCCACACACTTGGAGTACACCAAGTACAAAGTACAATCATAAAGACATAAATAAGAGGTATAGGAGTACCAGGTATAGGAGTAATTTGTTAGCTTCCAAATTCTCCTTCAATCTTAATCAATTTTTTTTCCCTTCACTTCATACATTCTTTTAATTTTCATCGGTCGAATGTTGGGGTGAAATGGATAACATCCTTATCCATTTTGAGGGGAGGGTAGAGAGGGAGTTCTAGCAATCTTCCAGCCATGAAAACCACTTCACTCCATGAAACCAATAAGAAAGAGAAAGCACATACAGAAGGAATATAATTTAAGATGATTATATTCACAAAGCTATTTCCATAATGGTTCTTCACCTGAAGTTACTTTTGACTTTGCATTTTGAGAATCAACCAAAGGCTTACCAAGCATATATGAGCTAACTCTTCACATTCACGTATGGAAAATGCTCTTGTATAAATAAATGCATTGAAATCAATTGCTTTTCTCAAGTATTAAATGACTGTTTTCTCATGGCATTCGTTGCACAAGTCATACAACCTGAAAATGTTACAGGTAGTTCGTACCTACAATTTCTTCCCAAAATTCCTTCTCTTGAATACTCTTCAGTTCAAGGAAGCTATCAGATGCAAAAATCTGCAATATACAATACATGAAGTCAAGTATTGCGATATAAGCAATATGAATTGCATGCTAGAGCTTGTAGCACTTCTTTCCAAAGCATAAATGCAAATTTTATGGAGCTGAATATTTGAATGCTGGGAACGCCCAAATAAATGCATAATGCTATAAGTAAAATAAAAAGTCTAAGATGACTACAATAAGGTTGCTTCATTAGATTTAGACATACAATTGGCTTATCTGGAAGCCTGGGATCAGTTATGACAAAATTCTTCTCAATGCGCTGCAATGTACTTGCTAAGTCAATTCCTTTACGTAAGTTCCTTTCTTTTTCTGCACGACCCCAGCTATCAACAATGATTAGAACTCTGTGAATTGATATTGAATATAGAGAACACTTAAACATCTAATATATATTAGATGGATTATATGGAAAAAGATGAAACAATATAGATAGGCAAACCAAAACAAAGCTAAAAGAGGAAAGAAAGCTAATGCAAAAAAGAGGTCTGCAAGTAGAAAAACTCACCCCAATGAAGAAATGCATGCAACATTCTGAAAGTAACAAATGAGTTCCCATCAGAGAATCTAATCGGAAGTGGCACTTTTGGGGTTGCCTATAAGGCTATTCTTGATCAGGGAAGAACTTCGGGTTATTTATACGCAATTTCTCATTAGCATTTTCATTAATAATGCTTTGAATATACGCTTAAACAAGTTGTGATTTTATATGCATGAAGTCAAGTCAATGAGCGGGAAGGTACAGATGCCCTTTCCCGTGGGCAGCATGGTTGCATTGATAGATGCCTTCAGACAGTGGCATGATCCCAAAATAAAGGTAAAAACAAAGGAGAGTAAACAGGCACATATGATATAACCCAATACAAAGAAATGCAAATGCTATTGCGTGAGGTTAGCTCTTCAAATCATCCAAACTTACCAAAATGAAGATTAAGGGAATCTCTTGTTTTATACTTTTAGTCCTCACAATTTTTAATACCCTGCTATTCATTTCAAATCTCTGGCTCCAAAGGGGCTCAAACCAAGGCGTGAGGGGCAAGCGAAGGACATAGTAGCATTCTCCTAGAAATTTAAACCACATCAGCAATCTCCAAGGAAATTCTATTGGGGATTTCATTACGGCCATACTTGTTTTTTTCGTTGGTTTGGGGGTAAAACGAGGGGATAACATAACACTCATACCATAAAATTACCAAAAATATGCACAAAACTCGCCCATAATTTGAGACCTTGTAGGGACAACAATAACAACAAGGGTTCCATCTTGTTTAAACCAAAAGTGCAAAAAATGAATAAAATTGTCCCAAATTTTAAGAAGCTAAAATGTATGTCAACACAAGGGCTCACGGATAAGCTACAGATTTGAAAGACTCATGCCGTCAAGGATTTCGACAAGAACGAGAAGACATTGCAGTTGTGCTAGAACAACTAACATCAAAGAAAAAGGGTAAAATTTCTACAAAACAAAATTACAGAAGCAAGAACAAATAATCTCCTAATATTAGCAATAATCAAGGAAAAATAAAAACCCCCACAAAATGGCCAAATACAACAATCTACTAAAAACCCATGAAATGAAATGAGTGGTCGCCATCAATGTAGTCGAGAAAACAAAAACCCATTAAAATGGCAATCAATGCGATGCAGACACTACCAGCGACTAGCAAAGACGGTGGGCATGCATTGAAGATGAAGGAAAATTACATTCAGTTAGGCACCCAATTGTAAAGAATTAGAGAACTTGCCTCACACAACCGCAGATTCAGGGGCTTCTGTCACCGGAAACCACCACCTCGCCGGAAATGGCAATACCTAATTTGCTGCAGACCGTTTAACACCTCAACAAATAGGGTGTGAGTGATGCGAGAGAGGCGTCGATTGGCACTGGAGACGGCGGAAGTCGGTGCTATTTTACTTTGAACCTCACCGGCATCGAAGCAGAGAGGAGATGGCGCGCTTTTGGAGAGAGTTTGACATGGGGATCGAGAAGCTAGCAGAAAGAGAAGGAGAAATTGGAGACGTCGAAGCAGAGAGACGAGAGCATAAGTAAAAGAAATCTAACAGTTGGAGACCAAAAGGCAATTTGGTCCCTAAGTGGATACCGCTTATCAATTTCGGTCTCTGAATTGACTAGAGACCGGGGATTTTGGTCTCAAAGTGAAACCCCTCCCAGAAGTCTCACCTAAAAAATTCGAGACTGAAATTTTTTTGGTCTCTAATGGAAACCGAGCCAGGATTTTGCTCTCTAAATGTGAGACCAAAAACCATTTTGGTCTCTACTGAAAACTACTTTTGGAGTTTTGTATCTAAATCTGAGACCTCTGTAATTGATTCCAAAATCACATTTGGTCTCCAAAATCTGAGACCGAAAATTGTGTTGGTCTCAAATGGAGACCGTGTACTGATTTCGGTCTCTAAAATCTGAGACCGAAAATTATGTTGGTCTCAAGTGGAGACCGTATATTGATTTCGGTCTCTAAATTGATTTCAATTTGATACCAGAGTTTTTGGTCTCTGAATTTGGTCTGCAAATTTAATTAGAGACCGTTTTATGTTTCGGTCTCTATTTTTCGGTCTCCATTTACTCGGATTGCTGTAGTGAGATATTTATTGAATTTAAGTAAAACAAATTTACATTATACTAATTTTATATATGAAACACATTCATATAACTTCAATCCAATTGATTATTTACTAGTTCACTTGGCATGAAAATTTTAAGTTGATGCATACATAAAATGAATGAACTAACTGCATGAACCATATCAATTTGTACAAAATTATAATTCAACTAGAAATTATGCCACAACTAATAATCTTGATAATTATTTTTAAAAAATAACCAAAATAATAAAACAATCCGAGACCTCTTTTCCCTTTTATTTAGCCCTATATGTTGATAGCATTGGACCTTTTTCTTTCTCTAACTCCAAACTCTTAGCCCCTCCCTCTCTAAGGTCAGTGTATCGAGACTGTCTCTCTCTTCCCCATTGAGTGACTCTTTCCCTAAAAAAACTCTCAGTCCCTCACCGAGACATTGGAGACTCAGTACAAGCTCAACCCAAACTTCCCCATCTCAGTCCTATGCCATGTTCTTTCTTTGCTCCCGACAGCCATGGCTACCTTCGGCTGAGAATCGACATCCAGAAACCGCCATTAAAACCACCAACACCAAAGCCCAAATGATGAAACTACCACCCTTTGCGCCGTGAAAACAAGCCTCACGGGCTTTAATTACTCATCCTTTGACGAAAGCACCACCATCAACGTGTAGATCGGCCGTGAACAAGCTGCCTGCGCTGTTCATGCGCCCAATGCGCCACCTAGATGGCCGCACGTGTGTCTCATGCGCAACTTAGTTAGGGCCAATTGGGTGGGTTTTCAATGAGAGGACATAGAACGGTGAATTTTGAGACTAATTGGAGGAAGAAAACGGCCAAAAGTTGTCTTCATTGGCGGCGCGTGTCCCACACGCGCCACCTCTACTGGCGGTTCTGATGGGCCTCAGGTATATCTCTTTGCTTTTGTGTGATGGGGCTCGTAAGGGGTCTTGTTCTTAAGTTGGGGAGGTTATTAGCGAGGGTCTGTGTTCCATCTCTTAATTACAAAGGCTAGATATCTGGATATCAGATGCCTTAGAGTCTAAGGGGGAGATGGGGTGGTCTAATCTTAAGAATATTATGCTAAATGATCTTGGTTTTGTTAACACATAAAACATTAACAGTTTAGCATAAATTCGTGGTTTTGGATGATTTCATGTCACTCAGAACAGAAATCGCTTAATCCAAATACGAAATTCACTATGGAATCATATTAGTATAGGATAGCATTAAAATCTGAGGCGTATAAAGTTTCACTAGCCTCATTTTAGCATAAATTTAGATAGCCAACACTGATAGCATGAAACGTAAAACCTGTTACTCTTATTCTTGCTCAGGCTGGGTAACTTCATGCCAAAACAGAATAGGGGTATATATTATTATTACATAGATTCTTTGGTCAAACTAATTAATCTAATATTTAGGCCAACATGAATTAGTCGAGGTTAACAACAATCAGACAAGGCTCTGATACCACTGTTGGATAATTAAAGACATACCTTGATGTAGAAACATAGCCCGGATCTTGCTTGTTGAGTGCTGTCCACGAACATTGTGAACCGGATTGACGTGGCTACTAGAGTTACCATATAGCATCACATCCTAAACCCGAGCCTGATTGATGGTGAGGCTAGCGTGAGAGAAGGGAAGACGGAATTAGGGCTAATGTTTAGGTTTCTGCCACTAACACCGAATCAAGTCACTAAACCCTTTATAAATAGCAGCACATAGCTGGTAACCGACAACGAGTAGTTAATGGGAACTTTAAGGGACATTATTAATGCGTAGTTAATCATTTGTAACTGCCTAATTAATGAAGTGCCCGGCACACTCAGTCACCAGCTTGGAACACCTGTTTTATTTGATTAGACACGTTTCGACCATAGAAAACCTCGGACTTATTCACATTGACGACCTACCCAGAAGCCAACTCATAGAACTTGTTGATATCCATAACTTGCTAAGCTTCATTGGAGCTTGCCCTTACAGACAATAAACTATCATATGCAAAGAAAAAGCGCGAACCTAGTAGAGCTGAATTAGCAACTTTTAGTTCCATAAGTGTCCTCTTATCCTCGTCCCTGCCGAAGGCGGAAAGCCTCTCGACACAAATAAGATGCTCAATATGTTATGTTGTGAAGATTTTATGGGGAGAAAAAAATAGAAATGTTAACTAATTCCACTATTGCTTTTATAAGGTTTAGGAAAAGACTAATTAGACGGCCTATATTAGTCATGATAACTTTTAAAAATTTAATCATTTTCAGACTAATAATATCAAAAAGCAAAAATCTTAAGTAATCCTACTGCTTTTTTCAACTAAGGTTGGAGAAAGCCTAATAAACTCTCCGGAGTAATCATGATATAACTTTTAAAAATTCGGCCATTTTAGACTAATGATAGTTTATGAGCTAACATTGCTAAATCAAACACTACAGTCTTTTAATATGTTTTCAACATTTCAAACTAATATTAATATTCCAAACAAGGCAAGAAGCATGTTTCAGGTAAATAAAATATGCAGTAATTTTCTTTGCCCAACTTCTGGTATTTTTTTAGTTAGAAGACTATCTCATTGTGTCTAACTCAAGTGCATAAGATGAAATCTTTTTCTTCACTTTATTTTTTTTATGGGGATTCTACCTCATTAAATTAACCTATATACAACTCGTACACCGTAATTTGATTTTGAGATATGCATTAAGATCCAACTTATATCAAGAGACAACTGGTTCATGACGAAGACACTTTATAAATGAGTATTTGAAGGATAAACCTAAGGGAAGGTTAATTGGTTAAATCTTCCATCCCCTTTGGCTCTATCAACCATCTTTCTAATTATCTACCTATGTCATTCTTAAATAATATTTGACTAGGAAAAAATTAATTATAAAAGAAAATGCATCTGAACATTTCTTTTTTGGGGGGTGGAGATTCAAGCTCGTTGTCCATTTTTTTCAATTACTTAGTTTGGCATGACCCTTATAATAATAAAGAAAGATAATAAAGCTATTACACAGGTACATCCTAGAGACTGCAAATCCCAAACAAATAAGCTCCTACAAACCGTTAGTTTCAAATACACACATCAACTAAAACAGCAACTTACTAACCTGGAAATAGCGTAAGAATATAAATTTCTAGTTTGTTATTTGTTTTTTTAACTCTTTCATCAAGCTTCTTGTAATTCGTCTAATTGTCAGGGTCTCTTCTCCGATAATAGAAATGCCAAGTCTTTTCCCTAAATCCAAATCTACTTTCGCAATTTCAGTAGGGGTGGGCGAATTATGCTTTGACTTTGAGTTCTTGCTGCAACTCTTTTTACCCTTGTTGGAAAGTTTACATCTCTCACTTTTCTCGTGGAGTTGAAATTCCATTTCTAGAGGACCATCAAAGGCGCAAAGAGTTGTCATTCTCTTCATTATCTTCTAAGCTCGTTGTCCATTCAATTTGAGGTTAGTAAGATTGTGAATCAATTCAAGAAGGGTACAAAAGATATAAAATGAATTATACCACAATATAAAATTTATAATTTCTATGGTGATAAGAAATTTCCACTTTTCCTATTCTTTTTATCTCTTTGATTGGAAAATATCTTTAAAATATAATTCAGTGTTTTAAATATTTGTTGCTCATACCAAGGAGAACATTAGAGTTGGGGAAGAAGAATGCTATGAAGCTATCATAGAGGATTATTGAGGAAGAAATTTGGAAGCATGTATAGTTCGATATACGGCAGCAAAAAAAGTAGGCAAGAAAGTAGTTGCTGTAGCTAAGAGTATGGCTTATGATAGGTTATATCCAAAATTGGACGCTATGGAAGGTGAGAATGAGGTCTTTAAGTTGGAGGGTTAGGGAAAGAAGAATTAGGGATTTGGATGATGTAAAGTGTATCAAAGATAAAAATAGTAAGGTGCTGGCTAAGGAGGCAAAAATCAAAGAGAGATGGCAAAGGTTCTTTTCTAAACTCCTCAATGGTGAAGTGTTGAAGATTTTTAGAGTAGGGAATGTGAGAATAGTGAGAGGCAACTTGATCATCGATTGTGTGAACCTATCAGTAAGGATGAGATTAAAGAGGCCTTAAAGAAGATGTTCAACAGGAAGGCTGAAGGACCAGACCAAATACGGGTGGAAGTGTGAAAGTGTTTAGGTAAAGAAGGATTAAAGTTCCCATTGCACAAGAATAAAGGTGATATCCAAAATTGTAATAATTATAGGAGTATAAAGCAACTCAGTCACACTATGAAGTTGTGAGAAAGGGTGATTGAGAAAAGGTTACGAAAGGATTTTGATTTCAGAGAACCAATTTGGTTTTATACATGACAGGTTGACCACAGAGGTGATTTACCTTCTTAGAAGGCTCATAGGAATGTACAGAGATAGAAATGTAGATCTCCACATGATGTTCATAGACCTGGAAAAAGCATATAACAGAGTTCCATGTGAAATATTATGGAGATATTTGGAAAAGAAAGGAGTGTCGCCTATTTATATTCGAGTTATTAATGATATGCATGGGGGAGGTAGGACTAGTCTTAGGACACCGGGAGGGATTACGAATGACTTCTACATTAATATGGGTCTGCATCAGGGTTCCACTTTAAGCCCTTTTCTTTTTACTTTGATTTGGATGAGCTTACGAATGGATTCAAGATGAGTTACAATGGTGTATGTTATTTATAGATGATATTGTTCTTATTAATTAGATCAGAGAGGGAGTTAATGATAAGTTAGAGCGATTGAGGTCTACACTGGAGTCTAGAGGTTTTAGAGTAAGTAGATTAAAAATCGAATACTTTTATTGTTGTTTCAGTGGAAGAGAAGAGGAGGGGGAAGTAGTCACCATTAATAGGATAACAATACCAAAGATCGCGAAGTTTAAACATCTAGACTTGATCATTTAACAAAAAGGGGATATTAGCAAAGACATTAACCAGCGTATAAAAGTGGATTGGCAAAAATGAAAGTATGATTCAGGTGTGATGTATGATAAGAGGATGCTTGTAGGATTAAAAGGCAAAGTATATCATATGGTAATTAGACCTACCATGTGTTGTTTGGATCAAAGTGTTAGCCTATTAAAAAAGACACAGATTCAAATGTTAATGATAGCAGAGATGAGGATGATCAGATGGATGTGCGGCTATATGAGGGTGGATAGAATTAGAAATGAAGTAATTAGAGACATACTTAAGGTGGATCCTATCGAGGATAAGATGAGAGAAACTAGACTCAAACAATTTAGTTATGTGAAAAGAAGGAGTGTGGATACTCCAGTGAGGTGATGCGAGAGGATTAACATCCTTGAAGGTAGAAGAGGTAGGGGACGACAAAGAAGAGATTGGACGAGATGATTAGAGAGGCATTGAATGTTATAAGGTTGACGGAGGATATGACTCAGGACAAGAGATTATGGTGGAATATGATTAATGTCTTGGATCACAGAGATAGGGCCTCATAGTTGCTATTCGCTTGCAGCAGGGTATATTTTTTTCGTATGTCGTGGTTGTATGCAGGTAGTATATACATCTAAGAAAACATATTGTTTGTCTATCTCTGTTTGTTAAGGTATATTACTTTCCTCTATTTTGTTCTATTTTTATTTTACATAGTTTTGTCACTTACTTTATTAGTATTTCTTAGTTCATCACATGTTGCATATCTTTATTTTTGCTATAAAATGTTTTCACAAAATCCTTTTTCTATAAAATATTTCTACAAAATCTTTTTTGGTGGGTATCTTAGAATTAGCCTCTCTATGAGTAAAGATGACTGTAGAAATAAAGTTGCCTATATTTGAATCTCCTCAAACCCTGCGAAAGTGAAACCTGCATTGGGAAGCATTGTTATTATTATTTTGAATTATTTGCTACTCATAATTAATTTTTTCTTAGATATTTTAAAATTTTCATACTCCCATGCGAATGTACAAACATAAATAAAACAAGAAAAAAACAAAACGAAACCATCATAGCTAGCAAAGCAACAGGGACTTGGTGGGTGGGGCAGTCTTGCAACAACTGTCCATTGAAAGGATTACCATCCAACTAGCAAACTAAGTCACATTAGTGAAGTACTTGTTTGTCCCAATTAATTACAGTAATGTATATTATATATTTAGGAGTGTGTACTCTCACTTGTTATGTATATATATTTTTTCATTATGTATTTATCATATAGATAATTTTTAATATGTAACGCTGACGTGATTTGTAGGAATTTGTACTCCTACGAATATGATATGGGTTTTACTTTAACCCACTATGTTAATTTAATTTAACATCCTTGATTTAGATCCTTCCAAAGATAATGCTAGCCCAAAGGAAAGAAAATGAAAGATGATGTAGAAAGTTAATTAATTAAGTTGTATTATGATATGATTAGGATCATGACTCTCTCTCTCCCCCTCTAAAATAAACAAGTTTAGAAATGGTTTGATTGGTTAATTGTGTTTGATAAACACAACTTTAGGTGGGCCAGGGACAGGATTTGGTCGATCTTAGAACCATAATATTGGGGGGTTGCATCACTTCAATCAACCCTAAAGCCAATGCAAAAGCAATCTATTACAGTATTATTTATTATTGCTTTATTTTTTGTTTTTGATTTTTGAATAAAAAGTGGTGGAAGCCACCCCATCATGGAAAACCCAGTTTCTGTTAAAAAGGACAGTTTGTTGTTGAAAAAACTCAACAAAAATTTGAACTCTCATTGGACATTTCCCCCCACCATCATAGTCATAGTCATCGTCCCAATTCATTTAATTTCTAAACTAATACTTCCTGACAAAATTTGTCAGAATTGAATTTATCTTTTTTTTTTTTGGTTCGGCGAACTTCAAAATTGGCATAAAATCCTAAATATATTAATTTTTCAATAAAAAAATCTTAGATATGCGGATTTTTAATATAAGCAACTATAAACCGAATTCTTAAGTCTACAAAAAAAAAATTAATGACTGTTGGGTCGATTTTGATGGAAAATGACTGTTGTGACGGAATTTATGGCCGTTAAAAAATCGTTGGTCGAAATCGATTTTTCGATCGAGCCGTCAAAATTAATGACGAACTGATTTTGACAGTCTGACAATTGGTTAGAATTTGTGACAAACAATATTTCGACGGATTGACAGTCCGTCGCTGTATCCATCAAAATCCTCACTTTTCCGTTAAAATATATCCGTCAAAATTTTTGACAGATCAACTTTCCGTCAAAATAGTCTGTTAAAAATTACAT
Source organism: Carnegiea gigantea (assembly GCA_029747015.1). NCBI lineage: Eukaryota > Viridiplantae > Streptophyta > Magnoliopsida > Caryophyllales > Cactaceae > Carnegiea > Carnegiea gigantea. Next base: position 146,152 of record JAKOGI010000075.1, read on the forward strand.
CGAAATTCGCATAAATGGCACACCATCAAAATCCTTACTTTTCGTTCAAAATTTTCATCAAAATATGTGCTTAAATTCCAAATCATGACACTGTCTAATTCGTCAAAATTAACTTTTTTCTACATGTCGAAATATTTACATGAGTAATTAAACACTAACCAGCTTACCAAAGTTAGGACATCTCCCTTATTCAAAGACATTTTATAAGGTTTTTTAAGTCATCCACCAATATAGCCTTTGTATGTGGTTGGAATGAAGCATGTGTTCTTTCTTAAGATCACTAACGTTCCTTTATTTGATAATATGATTAGATTAAGGCCCTGTTCAGTAAAATGAGTTGTTTTGATAGCGGATAGCTGTTCAGGTAGCTGATAGTGTTTATAATTTAACTGTTAGCTGGAAGATGGTTATTTAGGTGAGCGGTTGAAATAAATGTGTTCATTAAATTTAGTTGTTGAGTTAACTGATTAATGTAAATTGACATAAAAGGATATAGATAATTTCCAAATATATAATTCCCAAAGGATATTTTTTGGCCAAAAAATATATAATGCTAATTCTGAATGTCAAAAACTAATATTGTTAGATTTTCAAAAAGGCTGTCTAAAACGCTAAACGCTACTTGAAATCCTAGTGAAAATATTAGGTTATCGAACAATAAAAATTAACTGACTAGTTTATTGATTTGATCAAAACACTAAACGCTACTCAAAATATTATTGTCGAACATGGCCTAAATTTAAATCAAACAACTTGAAAATTTTAGGCCATATTTTCCCTAATACATTGTTTTAGATTGTTAATATTAATTGAAAATTTTTTATTTGTAGCCAACTTATTGCAGGTAAACTATATTCATATCATTAAATATGATAAAAATTTTACCAGTATAATTAAATAAGAATATTTATCTAAACTAGTTGCTTCTCTCCTTTCTCCGATTCTCTCCCTCTTTTTCTCCCATGAAAAAAAACCTATTCGTCTACGTCTATTCTGTTAAAGGACTATCATTATTTATAACTGTTCATAGTTAGCTCAAATTTCCCAATTTTTTAATGCCTTAATCAGTTTAATAGAAGATTTATTGGTAGTTAATCAGTTTAATAGGAGATTTATTAGTAGTTCTATATATATTTTGAATAACTTTTGCTCCCATTGTGTGAAGAATTAGGATTTTTGCTTTTTGAAGTAGATTTTGTCTCCTTTTATCTTAGACCCTATTTGACAATCAATTGTTAGCTATTTGTATTAGCTGTTAATTGTTAACTATTTAAATTAGCTGTTTGAATTAGCTGATTCTAGAAAAAATATTTGATAAAATTAGCTATTTCTAGAAAACATATTCGATAGAATTTCATTGATACCATTTATCTAAAATACTTTTCAATTGAATAGGTTTTTATTATTGACCATCTTATTTTGTTATAAAAAAATAAAATTTATGTCATATGTACAAATTAAATTTATCCTTGGAACTTTATTTCTTTTTAATTTCAAATCTTTTGTGTTCTTGACTTATTTTCTTTTGTTTTTAATGTTCACTTACTTATGTAATGCCTACTTCTTATAACCTTATTTTGTTCTTTTTGGACATGCTTATTTTTTGTATGAACTGAAATTGATATGAACCTATAGCTATATTTTTGTTATGAATTAAAATATGTATGAATTTCAAATAATTTGATCTTATTCAACCCAAAGAAAACTCAAAATAGGGTTTATAAATGGCAATAAAGAGGGTGGAGATGAAGGTGGGGAGGTCCAATAGAAGATATTGGAGGTGACAGTTGTCTAAAATTGAGACAATGTAGGAAATTAGGAATATGATTTATTAATAGTATGCGTGTAACTTCATTAAAATTTTAGATGACATCATAATTTGCACAAACAGTTATTTCTAAAAGGTTAATGTAAATAGTTGTTTGAGAAAGAGCTCTTTGGGCCAAATGAAAATTTTCAAATAGATATTTATCAAACACCTCTTTAGTTATTTGACTCATTCAAAACAACTAAAATCTCCCCAAATAGCTCTTTTTTTCCCAAACATCCTCTTAGTGTTAGTTTTTCTCTCGCCTAAGTGCAAGTTTTGGTGTGAATTTTTCTTAACTCTTCTTGCCTTAGTGTGTGTTTCAGTACATCTAAAAGTTTCAAGGCATGGAAGATTGTTGTATCTTATTGTATGAGGTTCAATTCACTTGTTTTAATTGGGGGATCAATCAATAGTGGAATTTCTTATGGTTCTACCATATTGATATGTCTTTCAATCATAATCTATCACCTTAATTAGGTATTTGCTACACCAGAAAGTTATACTATAACTCATCATTGTTCAAGAAAGATGCAAAGACATTAAATAATGCGGTTAGTAACCTAAAGGATGTTATAATTTTGAGTCGGTTGATAGTATATATACTATTAACTTTTTGAAGATGAGAATTTAAGTTGATGTTTTTAGATTTACTGTTATTAAATAATTTTCATTGGAGATATTGTACAATTGTTCATTAAAAAAATCTTCGTTTTTTTATAAAATAACTTTATCAGTATGATTTAATTGGTTTATTTAAATAATATTCTTAACTTTAATTGAATCGATATCTGTCCTACCACTAGCTGCCACTGAGATCAAGGATGGGGAGATGTTTGTTGTGGAGCCAAGTATGGATGTGGGGCCAATGTTTCCCCATTGTGCGGCGGTTCAGGAAAAAAAGAAAAAAAAGAAAAAAAAGGGACCAAAAGTATGTTGAATTAGTTTACACTACACTATAAGATCTGAATATGACAGAGAATTTATTCACAAAAATGATGAGGAGACCCACCTTATGTTAATGTTTGAAACACCTTCACATGTGTAACCCCTATATCAGTGGAGAAAATCATGTGCCAACCTCTCCCCTTTTACCTTCCCACCTCCTCTCTGTTTGCTTTTGATTTGTAATTTGTAAGGTATGGATCATGGGACTATTTTTATTATGTTCTTTTACCTTTGGTTCTCTATTAACCTAAAGTAAGACAACTATTGATTTATAAAGGATAATTCTTTTATACCAACGCAGGTTAGTTGAAATGGTTTGGTGGTACATGTTCCCTTTAAGTAGGGTCTCGGGTTCGCAATTATATGAATGGAGAAAATCTGTGATGGGAGAGTTCTACCACTTTTTGAGCCAACAGTAACTCGACTCCAGTGAAATGGAGAATCTAAAACCAAAAAAATAAGTGGATCCAAGATCAATATGATTTCAGATAAAAGTTTCAAATAATGGAGAATCCAAGATCGATATCATTTCAAATAAAAGTTTTGTGCGTGGTAATTAAGATTCAAGAAATCAGATTCTATATTTCGTATCGTTTCTGAGAAACGTCTTGTGTATGGCTTTGTAAGATTTCGATGAAAACCTTGACTAATCACTTGTACACCGGCCAAGGTAAACTTGCATGATAAAAATATATTTGAGCACCAATTCTTGGAATTTCATGTTAATCCACTTGTTTCACCAAAGTAGTAGGTGAGTTAGATTTTTTTGCATGAAGTGATCAAAATGTGACAAGAAAGTTTAAGTTAAATTTCATGCTTGTATGAGAGAGACATAGCTAGGACACATGAAAACTCTTCAACCACTAAAAGTAGCAATTACCAAACATAAGGACTCACAAGTTACACTAACTATCTAGAAAACCAGATTGATTGGCCATGTTTGAACCAATTCAAGATGCCCCAATTTGACCTACCTTGGTCCCACTTCAAAGTTCAAATTCATGAACCAAGAACAAAAACCCTTGGGATACACAAGAAAATTGTATTAATTGATTTCAAAAATTAATTAAAAGGCCAAGTGAGTTGCCTATAGCTAGCTAGAATGAGTACAAAAGTAAACATACTTGCTTGGCTTCACTTGGTCCCAACAACCCTAATAACCCAAAGTCTCTCCACCTTTTTTTTTTCTTTTCTTGTTCTTTTATACAAGGACTACTAATTAACAACATAGGGCATTGATTGAGAAGCTAAGGTCACTTCAAGATGAATGAATGTTTAGAGAGAGAAAGTAGAGAAAGAAAGTCTCCTTGAGCCCCATAGTAGTGGAGGCAGTGGCCCAATACCCAGTTTCCAACCTTCCTAAGAGTGAGAAATCAAAACCTAAAGAAAAGTCATTGGATCCGCACAAACAAGAAAGCAAGAAAGAAAGAAGAAAAGGGAGTGGTTGAGTTTTAGCAAAACATTTCTGAACAAATGGAGATTCTAATCTATGCCCTAGATCTGCAAGAATCATTTCAGGTCTCCGAGCTGGCAGCTAAAAAGCCTCTAAATCCAAAATTTCAAGGACCCACATTTAATCATGCATGATCATGTGATCATTAGGCCAGGATTATGTTGCTTGCCTCCTAAACCTAATTCAAATATATAGATGTCTAAATTTTGAAACATATATAGATGTGGCATCATTTGAGCCCTTATTAGTTCTCATGATTAGGTAAGACTTTTTCAATAGGACTTCCCATACTTCGATTTTCTTATCTAGATTCAATATTTAATTGACATTACATGTATCATTCATATAATTAACTAAAGATATGAGCTACATAAATAAAGGATTTATTGTTTCATGTAAAACTAAAAAGAATTACTTACACTTTATTACATGCTGCGCTACTATAAAAAGTTTCTTATAAATTAAAAATAATAAATTATTACTTTGCCGTCAAATAAATTATATTATTTAATAGTTTATTGCCTTTAGATTCGAAACGTAAGTACTAGAGTGTTTAAAAATTATGATATGAAAATAGTGATTTATTATTTTCATAATATGAGGGAGTTTTTTTTAAATTAAATGCAACAGCACAAGATGGTAAAGTGTAAATAATTTAATTAAAAATTGGAAAAAGATTGTATGATGCACTTCCCACACTAGGTGCATTGATGAGTTTATGTAAAATGTGCTATTTCTTGCACAAAATACAGATAAACTTAAAATGATAAAACTTGATAAATTAAAATAAAAGATATGTGTAGTATTCTTATTAAATTGATGTCTTAGGTTATTGATTGTAGTTGAGGATTTGAATTTTAAATTAAATGCAAAATTCTACTATTGAGTGACCAGGAATTCAACAAAAGTTGTAGGCCTATTCTTTTTTTTTTTTTTTGGACAATAATCAACGATAGGTCTATATCACTTACAATTTCTTATAACTCTTTTACAATTTTTTATCTAATAAATTCTTGTAACTTTTGGTAAGTTCTTATAATTCTGTATAGCCCCTTACACCTTTGTAGGACTGCATCAATTTTTCAATCCTTACGGAAAATTTTATGACAATACATACTTTGTTTTTTTAACTCATCTATGACAATTTTTATTTTATGACAACATATGCATTTCATGACATGACATGCATACACTATAAATACACAAATTTTCATACATTAAATATTTAAAAAATTGTATACTTAAAAGGATTTTACAATTTTGTTCTCATTAATGATGTTATTTGACTTTTTTTTATCAAGAACGAGAATTGTGAAAACTAACATTTATCCATGTTATAGATTTTATGAAATAATTTCTTGATTAAAGATATAAAATTATTTTTGACAATATCATAGATATAGGACACGTAATTTATTTCCCCCCCCCCAAAAAAAAAAATCATTTCACTAAATGTACATCATAGAAGACCAAAAATTATGCTAGGAATATTACGTCATTCATAATTTATTTTACTATTCAATGCATTTAGCATAATAAAGATATCAATTTTATATTTTAATTTACATATACTATTAATAAATAAAAAATTGCAAATCCCTTAACTTAAAAAATGGAATTTATTTAAATAAAATTTACTACCTAAGTATATATTTGCGCAACTTTTTTATATTTCACACAAGCTTCTTACAACTATCTTTCCAATTTCTTGGAGTTACTGACAACGTTGTTTAGTTTTTTTATGTCTTCTTATAACTTGTTGAATTTCTTACAACTCCTTATAACTTCCTATGACTTTGTAAAATTGCTTACATTTTCTTGGAACTTACATTATATCTGCTACTTATTGCCAAAACTACGGCAGAGGTTTTCTTTTTTGAGTTTTAGCTAATGTGCCAAACTTATTTTATTTGAAGTCAAGGTTAGAAATTTTTAAATAATTTAGTTAAATTAATCAATCACATCACAAACAGATTGGTCTAGATATGATGAAGTGTTATTGAGAACCAAAGTATACCACGATTATTATTAGCTAGGGACATTTTACATTTATTATTTTTATAATATATACACACCATTTTACGGGTACTAAAGATGATTAAATTTGTCAAATCTATGTCGTGGAAAGAGCATAAGCTTTCTAACAAAAGCAATCATATCATCGCTAGGGTTCATATTATTTTATATAGCAAATTTTGACTAAGTAAGAGAGAGAAAGGGGGTAGGGGTCCTTTTAACTAGAACGCAAGGGGGAACAAAGGTGGGTCATGTTTGGAGTTGTGATCAAGACTTGGGAAGTTGCCATTTGAATGATTTGTGTTCGCTCTTTCTACTTTAATTTGATTTGAAGTGCTAAATGATCTCTCTGATTTCTCTCTCTCTCTAGGAGCTAGTAAGATTTGGGTAGATCTCTTAATCTTAATCAAACAAATAAAAACCATATAATAAAAGACTTAACATTTTATTACTATTAAAGTTTGTGTTAAAATATTGATTTCAACGTCAATCACGCAAACATTCTAAACAATTATTCATCATAGACACATATTGGTGGGTCCAAATAAACCTCATTTTCTAAGTTTGTGATAACACTTGATCTGTCGAGCTGACCTCTCATGTTAAACATCCCAGCGATTCCCAAAAACAGAAAAAGAAAAGCGCCCCTTTTAAGTGAAAAAAATTGAAGTTGGATCAAGGTTAAATTAGGTAAATTGGACAGTGTAAAAAGTTATATTCAAATTAGATAAGTTGCTTAGTGTAAAAGATGCAAATGAAATATTATGTTTTATTTTTTTTTATTTTAAGTTGGACATTCCTTATTCATTATTTGGATAAAGCCCGAAATACAAAGTTAATGAAAAGTAAGACAATTTTTACATGTAACTTTTATCATTAGCTAGACTATAAAATTGCAAATAAACCGCACAACTAGGCCAGGATGTTATAATTGCATTTAGCTAAAGATATAATGTTAGTAGTTGGTTTATAATGCTAAGCTTGCTTTATGCTTTTGAACTCTTCTCTCAAATCCTTAGTAATCCTTCTACTGGTAAAGGTCGTCTCATCTCATACAACAATTATACCGATTTTCTTACTGAAATAAATATGCTCTTTAACAATTTCAGTTGAAGTAGCTGAATAGATTGTAGACTATTAAATTTTTTGTTCAGGTTTAAAAGTTGGATAAGTAAGTTATTATACTATACCTAATTTTTTATGCGCTAGACAAATTCATGGATAATTGGTTGATATGAATCTTACTAATATTGCTCTAAAACATTTGCTTAAATATATAAAATATTCACTTAAAATTGTTAAAATTTTTGAAGTGAACAACCATATCATTCATTGGGCATGCTTCAAATATCAACAAATTTAAAAGGGCTAAAAACAATTCTAAGACTGTCCCTGCCATGCATGCTTTATTTTTCAACTCAATTACCCCCCCAACCCGCCGACACACACACACCCAACCAACCAAAAAAAAAAAAAAAAAAAAAAACCCTCCTCGGGGCGGATTTTTTTTTTTTAATAAAAACAAGTTATAACGGCGTTCTTTCATGATCTTCTCATGTTTCAATCATGCCGTGGGACTCGGATTCTCGGTGAAAGTGTGTGTTGTGAATTGTGATGGAGATGTATGGGGATCAATTATTAGACCTTGTAAAATTGACCTGAGATTCGAGACCCGAACCGAATGACTCGAATCCATATCTGATCAGACATCTGAAATATGCTCATTTGAAAGTGGACCCGAAATCCAGATTGCCCTGAACCAAACCATACTCGATCTAAAATTTTTTATAGAGTTGCTTGTTTTTCCACGACAAGTGTATTGGACCAAAAATTAGTTGACCCGAAATTGAACTAAATCGAGGTTCACTTGGCCCAAACCGAACCAAACTGACATGTCATTTAATCTGAAACATGACATCATATCCAAATTTAACCTAATCTGAACCGAACCGAATGACCAATTTGCTGGGTTTATCAATGATTATGTATCGTCCCAACCATGTGAATGTATGAATGTGTGTGTAAATGGACTTTGTCCCACATCGTTAGTTTGAAAGAATGATATTAGATTTATAAGTTTCATTCCCACAAAGTATATCAACAAGGTCTTCCACTTTTGGGTTTGGTAGTTTGATTTGAGGGACCGATTATTGGACTTCCCACGTTCATGGGTTGTGTTTTGTGATTTTGGGTTGGATTGTTATATTTTGAATTAGAACCAACTCCCTTCCGCAATGTGTGAGCCACGTTGGGACCTACTATGCAGTCTCCATGATACTCCTGGCCTAGCAGGGGGAGTAGGTTGTGCCACGCATGGAGACCGGTGGTAGCAACGTGGTGAGCTAATGCGCCTGAAAGCCCCCATTGTCCATGGAGGAGATTCAAGGTCCACGACAAGGACGTTATGTTCTATAAGTGGGGGAGTATGTAACACCCCAACCATGTGAATGTGTGAATGTATGTGTAAAGGGACTTTGTCCCATATAGTCAGTTTGAAAGAAGGATATCGGATTTATAAGTTTCATTCCCGCAAAGTATATCAACAAGGCTTTCCACTTTTGGATTTGGTGGTTTGATTTGAGGGCCCGATTGTTGGATTTCCCATGTTCGTGGGCTGTGTTGTGTGATTTTGGATCGATTCATTACAAATTATATATTAGGGAAGGGTTTTAAAGTGCAGTGTCAAATTTGTACTATGATGAAGTATATTTGAACACTGAGATCCCTCTTGTCTATTCTATACGTGAATGATTGAAGGTCGAGTCATGCATGCACAATTTTGTGTATTGTTTCATCTTTACTCTTCCTTTTTTGGTGTAATTTAAATCTCCTCTTATTTTTATAGATTTTTTTAATCAAAGAAAACATTACTCTCTGAATCATTCACATTACATTGAATTAGAATTCATAACCTTTAATATAAGAATAGATTAAGTATAAATGTTACCTCATCGTTTTTTGACTGGTCTTCCAAAGACATATTGAAAAGTTACTAGTCAATATTTTACAATTTAGTTTCTTAAAAAAAATATTTTTTTATTATTTTTAATATACATCTATTTAAATTTATTCACGATTACTTGGTTTCACTATGTATGATTTTTATGACAGTTTAGACCATCTTTAGAACCCTAAAAAAAAGTCAAAAAATAAAGATTATAAAGTGAGTTAAATTGGTGTAAAAAATGATCACTTGATATGCCCACAGTCCATGCATATGGTTTTGCAGCATGAAATGAAAACATGCGTATCAAAACATTGCTCCACAAAAGGGATATGATGTTGACACGTGGGCCATGATGACTCGTCTTTGTGGGACTTTGCGGTGCTTGATCTTGATGGCTTTGAGGCTTTTGATGAATCATGATCCATAAATTCAAGCATCTCATGCAATGGGACTTTTATGTTGACTTTCGGTACTGATAACGACTGCTGGAAAACGGTGTCGAATGCTGGTGGTGTAATTTAGACTCTTCCGCCCTACCAGATCGATATATCATCATCCCCTTCTCAAGTTTAAATCCAAAATTTTGCTAAAAAATAATAATGCTCTCTCGGTCTTATCATAATTGTGATTGTCTCTACTTTGGCATAGTGTCATGTTTGATTACTTGAATTAGAAAAGTAAATAGTTGAACAACTTTTTTCCTAATTTAAATAGGTGGACAATTAATTAATACTTTCTTAGTATTAAAAATTGTAGAGGGGATAAGATTAACTTGAGAATAATATTTTTTGTTATGGGTAAACTAAGACAATAAATGTACTTCTTTAAATACGATTTTTTTTTCAACTAGGACAATCATAGTGAGATAGAGGGAGTATTTATTTTTTGGATTTTTGGCGTTAAGTTCCAATTAAATTTTAATAAAGTTTGGAATAATATTCTCGTGCAGTGTGGGGTGGTGCACAATGTTAAAGTTGCACATTGAAGGTTATGGCTGGAGTTGGAAAAATTAGAACTGACACAATAATACAATCCAATTGTGACCTGAAATTGCTAAAAGAAATATGAATCTAATACAAGCTAAACCAATGTTGACTGAAACTTTATGTGATTTGATCATTTAAAGTGAAATCATGTTATTTTTTATTTTTTAGTAAATTTAAACTATTTTCAAGACTGACACAAGAGGAACCGTCCGTCTCCAACTCATATGTGAGCTTTGAATTTCTAGCCCTATTGCACACAATTGCACATCTAAATGTCAAATTACGATACGACATGTGCATATTAGTTGGTAAACTATTCGAGGTTTAAACCATTCCAATTTAGAATTTGTCAGCATAAACTTTCCACCTCATTTTTAGTGAGCGAGGGAATTACAGCTGTATATATATATATATATATATATATATATATATATATATATATATATATATATATATATATATATATATATATATATATATATATATATATATATATATATATATATATATATATAGATATATATATATGTACATACATATATATATATATATATATATGTATAATATATATATATATATATATATAGTATATATATGTATATATATGTATATATGTACATATATATGTATGTATATGTATATTTATGTATATATATATATTTGTGTGTGTGTGTGTGTGTATATATATATATATATATATATATATATATATATATATATATATATATATATATATATATATATATATATATATATATATATATATATATTATATATATATATATGTGTGTGTGTGTGGTGTATATATATATATATATATATATATATATATATATATATATATATATATATATATATATATATGTATGTATGTATGTATATATATAATTGTCAACATAAACTTCGCAGCTCATTTGTCTTGAGGGAATTACAGTTATTTATATGTGTGTGTGTTCACGCGTGTGCGCACACACACATACATGCACATGTATATAACCCGTGCAATGTACAAGTATATTTTTGAGAAATTTCCTCTTATAATCAGTTAGTTGTACGTAAACATTAAAGTTAACTTAAAACTACTTTATATAATGTCACAAACATATTATTATAATTTCTCCATCTTAGTTCCTAAAATATGGCATTTAGAAACAAATATTAAAATATGACTTTCCTGCAGATATAGGGCTCC
>JAKOGI010000075.1:162500-287500 GCA_029747015.1 Carnegiea gigantea
CATCAGTATCTATTTTTTGCCTTGTGGTATTCTACACCCCTAATAGGGTATTGTAGTATGACATCATTGTTGCCCCCACATTGTCAAATCCCTTCACAAGGTCCCCCTTATCATCCTTAATTTGGTAAATATAGGAAGCAAGCTTTCTTTGTTTGGCTCTTGTAAAGAAAGTCCTAGTATTATCATCACCATAACTAATCCATTCCATCTTGCATTATTGTTTCATAAGTGCCATGCTTGAAGATAAGATAGAGATATACTTATTTCTTACCTCTTTCTCTTTATAAATGGTTGTGTTGTTCAGGGGGTCATTTTGCAACAGAAGCTGTAACTTGGTGAGCTCTCCCTTAGCCAATTCTTACTGAGCTTTTAAGTCTACAAAATTATCTTTGTGAACCCTGCTCAATAATGATTGGAGCTTGTTCATGACAGTCTTTAGCTGGGCAAGGGGGTTGATTATATGAAGGGGGGTGATTGAATCAACAATCTTCTGGAAATCAGGATGCTTGCCCTACATCTCATAGAACTGAAATTTCATTTTTGGCTTTGCAGTATGTGGGAATTAGATGAGCATGGGGCTGTGGTCAGAAAGTCCATTTGCTAGATATTAATTATATGTGAAGTCAAAAGCCTCGTACCACTTGATGTTGATCAATATCCTATCAATCCTGCTCCAAACAGTTTTGTTAGTCCATGAGTAGTAGGATCCATACCATCTCATTTCTTATAGTTCTCTATATTCAATGAACTCTGTCATTTCCTTTGTTTCTGTGTCTTAGATGTCATTCCCCCCTCTTCTATCTTCTTTGTATAAAATGGCATTGAAGTCATCCAAGACACACCAGGCTTCTGTTATCTGATGTGAAATGGCCTTGAGTTCCTCCTACATTTGCTGCCTCTATTGATCATAGTTCATCCCATAAACATAAGTGATAAAAAAACTTTCTACCAGTGCTTACTTGAGTAACATAGCTGTGCATGAATTGGTCACTTTTCTATAAAACTTACACATCATAGCTTCTGCGATGCCAGGTAATCCATAATCTCCCTTTGATAGATGGAGTGGAGTTATTATCCCATTTCCATCCAGGAAAAGTTCTTGCTGCAACTACATGATCATTGATCAGCTTTATTTTTGTTTCCACAAGCCCTATCATACCCACCTTATGTGAATGCAAGAAGGATTTGAGGTCCTCTTGTTTATTAGGCAAATTAAGGCCCCTTATGTTCCAAGAGATGATATTATCCATTGGAGCTCCCCTCCCCTCCATCAATACCCCTATTGCTGCACATAATCATTGGATGTTCCAGAGCCTGGAAAGGGTTACTATGGTCCCACGTGGATGGGTTAGCCACACCCTGAGGATGCTTGGCTGTATTTTTTTTTTGCCACCTGTGTGAACTCTTCCATTGGTGATGAGGGCTGCTGCTCTTCTGCTTGCAAAGGATGTGCAATAATCTCCCCTATAGGCTTTTGTACTAGCCTCCATTCTGTCCTGATGCCCTCTTTCTTTTTGCAGTGAATTTCTTTATGCCTGAACATCTTGCAGTGGGTGCACTCTAATGGTTTCCATTCATAGTGCACTTGTTGTCTAATCAGGACATCCTCTTCATTGAAGAATTCTATGTTGTCAGGAAAATGACCATCTAATTGCATATCAATCAACATACAAGCATATCTGATCACCGTTTTATCCTTGGTATATCTGTCAGTTTTCAGAGGAATTCCAAGTATGCTTCCTATTTTGCTAAGACTTTCATTGCCCCAAAATTTGATGTCTAGTTCAGGCAATTGAACCCAAATGGGAAGAGACCTGATATTTTCTATTTGCAGGTCCAATTGGGGATTCCATCCTTTGACCACTACTGGCTTGGCATCAAAGTAATAGATGTGTTATTTTTCTATTGTGATCTTGTCTTGAATGTTCTGAAAACGAACCATAAACACCCCTTTTCTGACCTGTAAGATCTTCTCATATGCCCTCTAAATTTTTCTGATAAACCCTTGCATGATTTCAAATGGAGGGTTTGCTCCAAGTACAGAGCAGATAATAGCATTTTGTCAATATTCGATTTCATTTTCCACATCTTCTTTAACTATTTTGGCAATTTTTTTTCCATCAATAATCCTAGCTGAGATAAATTTTAAATCCGTACCTTCTTCTGGATCAACAAGGCTTGCATATGAACTGGCAGTATGTACCTGGGTTTTGGAGTGTTTTTGCCGTGGTATTGTTCTATTGGACTCGGTGGCCAAATCCTCCTCTTGGTGCTGGACCTGAGTTGCTGCTACTTGATTTTCATCTTTTTGGCAGCTTGGAGCAACAATTGGACTACTTAGGGCTAGCAATTTCGATCAGCCTCTCCTTCCTCCTCTTGCCATGGCAGCTCACAGGGAGCTTCAGAGAATTCCAGAGTGTATTATGTATCAAATACAGATATATATATATATGTGTGTGTGTGTGTGTGTGTGTGTGTGTGTGTGTGTGTGTGTGTGTGTGTCTATATATGTATATACATATGCATATACATATACATACAAATATATATGTATGTATATATGTATACATATGTATGTATGTATGTATGTGTGTGTGTGTGTGTGTGTGTGTGTGTGTGTGTGTGTGTGTGTGTGTATATATATATATATGTATATATGTATAGATATGTATTTATGTATGCATATAAATATATATATATATTTATATATATATATATATATATATATATATGTATATATATATGTATGTATATATATGTATATGTGTGTGTGTGTGTGTGTGTGTGTGTGTGTGGATCTTCAAAAATCATTTCCACTTCCACAACTAGTAATTTTCTATCGATTACCTTCACCACGAGTGGCCATTATGGTGCTTCCCGACCAATCCTTCCCGACCAATCCGAGTGGCCATTGGTAACAGTAACTGACATGATTGTACACATCATGGAAGAGTTGGTCATGGTGAAGAGCATGAGGGTTGGGCGAGGGATTGATAAAGTGGCAAATTATCTAGCATATGATTAGAAATTAATGGCCCAGATCAATCGTTCTCATTGCTCACTAAAAGACCTTGCTTTCTGACCCCCCAACATGCATACATACAAATACTCATCCACGCAAACACATATATAGCTTTTTCACACCAGAATTTTATTTATTGAATTACTTATTTGCTTCAATTTTTAGCTTTTAACGAGCTTATGGTAACATACTCTGAGACTTGAGTTTCACATACATGTGCCCAATGTGTTATGTATGGATCTTCAATTTATTTTCTCTCATATATCTGGAATTAGTTACAAAGATATTCTGTATAGACCTCCTCAAAGTCACATACTCAAAGTCTCTCTTTCAAAGCACTATTTTTCAAGTGATATGTTCAAAGTCATCTATTCAATATCTTAGTTACAAAAACCTTGGAATATCCTCTTCATTATTTTGAATTGAATGAAGGCAAAATTACAATTTGAATATACTTGGTACGAGATATCTTGACTTTATTATTATACTCTCTGTCTGAGCTTTCATTATTCTCATATCTGAATTGGTCAAAATAACTTAGAGATGAATATTAGCTAGATTTTTTTAACCATTTGAGCAAATCCTTACTTGATCTATACGCAAAGATATTATCTTGATTCCTCAGTATACCTGTCATTATTCATTGATCATATTTTTTACATAAAATTCTTCCCAAAGTACATTGAGATTTATTTGTAAACATCTTAACAAATCTCATAATTAACTTGTGATAATATCTTTAGAATTTTTGAACTTGATTAATATTCATTTTTTATTCACTAAATCTCTATTAAAGATTACAAGTTATTCAAGATAATAGGAGAAACACTTAATATGTCATTTGGATTATATTGTGGAAATATCTGACTTGACTTTATGAGATTCTTGTGTTCAAAGGTAAGTCTGTTTGCAATTAATATCCAAATCTCATAAGAATTACACTATTACTCTATCTCAATACTAATTCTGGAAAATTTGGAGTTAGAGCCAAAGCCTTTGAAATATGGTCAGAATACAATATGAGAATATTGAGACTTACCAAGATTGGCTCAACGGCTATAAAGAAGAGAATGCTATATAAAGGGGCGTTGAAGCAAGAGGCAAAACACAATAACTGAATACATTGCAAAAAGAATCAATTATGCTCTTGCTCTATGACTCATATATTCTCTTGTAATTTTAAAAGGGGTTGTGTAATAAGTAAGTTGGGGAGGTAACTAAGCGTTGAGGGATTCAATACATAATAGAAGACTCAGTTAGAAGTACTTAGTTGGGTGGTAATTGTCTTAAAAGTGTTCAAAGAAAACCTTGAAGAGTCAAATGACTCAAGAGTGTAAGTTTCCAAGTGAATAAGAGGTGGTGCAATTTAAATCATAAGGAAAGAAGTGCCTTAGGTAGTGACTAATCCTGATTGGAAGGGCTAACAACATAAGAACATCACGTGTCTTGTCTTCTTTAAATTTTGTGTTTTTAGTTCTGCTCACAGTCTTTGATTACTAACTTGTTTATTGTGATCTTGACATATTTGCTTTGAAAGTCTTCGAAGTTTTAATTGGTTTCAATTATTTATTAATCACCCTATTTACCCCCCTCTACGATGATCTTTCCTTAACTTTAATAACTTCAATTTATATAAGAGCTAGTCCACTCACTTTGAGTTAGTTGTCCTGGGGGAAAGACGATGGCTTCCTTTGAAAATGTCATGATTGATCAAGGATGTTCTTTCACTATACCTCCTTTATTTCGTGGTTCTAACTTTGCACATTGAAAAAACCTTATGTAGATTTTCATCAAAGACCATGACTATGAACGTTAGAAAATTATTACCAAAGGAGACTTCATCCCCAGTGTGAAGAAAGACAACAAAGACATTCCGAAGTTTAGATCTGAACTTACTCGTAAAGAAACTAACAGAGTTGTCAAGAATTGTAGAGCTTTGAACATTTTATATTATGGTTTACCTTCCCATGAATGTAATCATGTGTCTACTTGTGATACATCTAAAGAAATTTGGAATACTTTGGTAACCATCTATGGAGGAACAAGTCAAGTTCATGAATCAAAGATAAGCCTATATGTTCATCAATACGAACTTTTTACAATGATGCCTAGACAAGCCATCAAAGACATGCATATGCAATTGATCAAAATCGTCCAGAATCTAAAGTCTTTAGAAAAAACATACACCAATGAGCAAATGGTGATAAATGCATTATGATGCCTTCCAAGGAGCAAGTGGGGACCCAAAGTCATAACAATTGAAGAAGCTCAAGATCTGAAGATCCTCCATTTCGATGGCCTAATTGGAAAACTTTTAACTAATGAGATTCATTTGCAGAAAGAAAGCAATGAGGAAGCACCAAAGCAAAAATTGCTTTAAAATCCATAATGCTAACTTTGAAGCACAGCTTGAAGAATCAGAAGATGATGAAGATGAATCATTGGCCATGATAGCTAGATTGTTCAAGAAGATGTTCAAAGACATCCAGATTCCAAAGTGCTTTGGAAATGATCAACTTCAAAGATGAATAAATGGAACTCCAAAGGTAAATTTTCTTCTAAAATGATAGTAACTCAAGTGTGTGTTATGGTTGTGGACTTCCAGGGCATATAATTAAGGATTGGCCAAACATAAAGAAGAAAAGTGAAAAGAAGAGGTTTAAAGCTAAGAAGGGAAGCAAGAAAGTCATGGTTACAACTTGAAGTGATAGTGATAGCAGTGAGAGTGAAAGTGAAGAAGAAGAAATGGCAAATCTCTATCCTATGGCTAAAGGAACCCTTGAGGAAGAAGATGATGAAGAACTCAAGGACGTAACATTTGAATATCTTTTTAATTTTACAAAGAAATATCTAGCACAAGGATTGTTAAAATGTGTTAGATATGAACAAAAGTATTTATCTGAAATTAAAGCCCTTAGAAAGGAAACAAAATCTTAAAAAAGGAAAAAGAAAATTGGCAAAGCTCTTGTGAAAGCCTACACACTAATTTCAAAGACATTGAATTAAAAACGCTGATTTACAAGACAATTATGATGACTCTCACAAATCCCTTTTAAAACTTACTAAGGGCCTAAAAAACTTAGATAAACTTCTTGGATTTCAATGAGTGTCTTTTAGTAAAGAAGGTCTTGGTTTTAACCCAAATAAATTGAAAAATTCTCATTAAAAATTCTTTGATAAAAAGACAACACATGCAAAATCACAAATTCATTATATCTCTCAAAAGAAACAAAGTAACTTTGGACACAAACATCAAAATCGTTTTGTTAAAAAAAAATAGACACTGTAATTTTGGTAGATCAAAGTCATTCTGACTATCAAAGAAGTCATAATCGATTTTACTATTCTAAATTATCCAAAGATCACAGAGGTTTGGGTGCCTAAAGGTATAATGCTGGCAAACATGGTCATCGGATACTTTAGTCTAAACTTTGTTACCAAAGGATGCATAAATGTTTGATTTTTGCTTTTGCATTATGTCTCAAGACTAAAAGCACAACCTGTTACTTGGACAGTAGTTGTTCAAGACATAACTGGAGATACTGCAGTCTTTATTGAAATTCAGAAAAAGAAATCTAGTAAGGTAACTTTTGACGACAACAATTGAGGTAACATCATTGGCATCAATAAGGGTGATAAGGACCCATCAAATTCTATTGATAATGTCTACTCAGTTGATGGTTTGAAGTACAATTTGTCGAGTATTTCACAGCTTTATCATAAAGATAACAATGACTAGTTTGATGACTCCAGATGTGCTGTTGAGAATGCCAAATCCAAAGACATTGTGTTCTATGGTTCTAGATTAGATATGTTTATGCCATAAATCTTGGTCATATATCACTCATGCATTTTTCTTGTCTAAAACCTACCCTTGATAATGCATGGCTTTGGCATCATAGTTTAGGACATGCTAACATACACACCCTTCATAGCTTAGTTAAGTATGATCTGGTATACGGTCTACTTTCATGTAAACATAAGAAGTATCATAAGTGCAGTGCATGTGTTAGAGGTAAGCAAGCACGTGCTTCTTTTAAACCCTTAAAATGCATCTCAACTTCAAAGTGCTTAGAATTGTTACATATGGACCTTTGTGGACCTATTCATATTAGAAGTTTGGGTGGCAACACTTGTGTATTAGTAATAGTAGACAATACTCTCGATTCACATGGTTATTCTTTTGAAAGACAAAACAGAAGCTTTTAAGGAATTTTCAAAGCTATGCACTAAATTATAGGTTTTAAAGACCTTGCCAGTGGTTGCTATCTAGACTGACCATGGGAGAGGGTTTGACTAAGACAAGTTCATTGAATATTGTGACAAGAATGGTATTTCACACACAAGTTTTCAGCCCCAAGAACACCACAATAGAATGATGCATTACCCTAATAACTATATCAATGCATTACCCTAATTGGATCTTGGCAATGCAATATGAACTTAACCAATTTAAGAGGAACCAAGTATGGTCTCTCATCTCTAGACCAAAGGACCATCTAGTAATTGGGACAAAATGGGTCTTTATAAATAAGATAAATGAGTTAGGAATTGTAGTAAGGAATAAGCTAGACGGGCCAAAAAGTATAACTAAGAGGAAGGGATAGACTTTGATGAAATCCTTGTGCCAGTAGCTAGACTTTGAGGCCATCCATATATTACTAGATTTTGTATCCCATACAGCCATTAAACTATTTCAGATGGATGTTAAGTGTGCTTTTTGAATGGTTTCTTGAATGAAGAAGTCTATGTTGAGCAACCCCTCTGCTTTGAAAATATTGAGTCTCCAAATCAAGCTTTCAAGCTCCATAAAGCTTGTTATGCTTGAAACAAACCCCAAGGACATGGTATGAATGCCTCAGCAAATTTATTTTGGAAAATGGATTTACAAGAGGAAAGATTGATGAAACTCTTTTTATCTAAACAAAGGAGGAAGACTTCCTCATTATTCAAGTATAAAGTAGATGATATTTTATTTGGAGCTACTAATGATCTTCTTTGTTAAGAATTCTCAAAGTTAATAAGTAAAGAGTTTGAAATGAGTATGGTGTAAGAGCTCAACTTCTTCCTAGTACTTCAGATCAGGCAATGCTAGAATGATATATTTATTAATTAGAGTAACTATACCAAAGATCTCTTAAAAAAATAAATGCTTGAGGAAGTCAGACATTGAAGTACTCCACTAGGATCAAACTTCAAGTTGGATTTACATCAAAGTGGTAAGCCTGTTTCAGAAAACGTACATAGAGGTATGATTGGTTCATTACTTTATTTAACAGCAAGTAGACCGGATAGAGGTGAGTGGGACTGGATTCCCGATTGGAATTTTAGGAATCAGAATAGAAGTCGGTTGGAACCTGTTCCTAAAATTTAGAACTGGTCCCGGACGGGGTTGGAACCGGGTCCTAGAATTTGGACCTCGTCCTGGTCCAGGTCCGGTTTCGGATACCTGATTCCTGAATAATTTTTTTTATTTTCATTTTCCCTCGAATAAAGTAGGGAGAATGAGGGATTAAAAGAAGCTGATAACTAATATCTGAAACTAAATTCCTGAAAACCAAATTATAAGGCTAAATGAAATACAAAATGAGCAACAAAAAAGATTCACATACTTTAAAATAAACTCAAAAAATTGGAGACAACTTTAATCAGAAATCCATAAATCAAGATCGCAAAACAAACGAGAGACCTAAAAATTATTTTTATTCATTTGAAATAGAGAGAGAAAAAGAGGAGAACCATTAAAATAATATAAAAACAAACATGTAGTAAGCAACAAGGCTCATGAAGAGAAGAGTTAAAGCTTGAAGGAAGAAATCTATAGCGGCCGACATACATAAAGAGTAAGTTGGGGACAAATTGAAAGCCAAAAAGACAAAGGGTTAAATTGGAGTAGTTGAGAGTTGGGTCTTGGTACAAACGATATGTCACTTGAAGAATAAGGGTTTACTTTTTATATTTTTGCCATCAAAATTCTTTAATTGTTGACTGGGTACTGGGTCCAGGTCTGGGTCCAAATTTTCAGGACTCGATACCAGATTCGGTTAGAACCAAGTCCTAAATTTTAGAACCAGTCCCAGAACTGGTCTAACAGGGTCCGGGTCTATTCCCACGGGGTCCAAACCGATTCTGGGTCTGGAATTGGGTACTCGATTTTTTTGCTCACCCCTAAGACTGGATATCACGTTTAGTGTTCGTTTATGCGCTCGTTTTCAAAGTACACCAAAAGAATCTCATCTAACTGCAGTCAAAAGAATCTTCAAATATCTTGCATGCCCCAAAGACATTGGGTTGTGGTATCCTAGAGATGGTGAATTCAATCTCATAGGATATTTAGATGTAGACTATGCTATCTATAAATTAAATAGAAAAAGAATTTTTGATTATTGTTAATTTCTTGGACATTCTCTAATATCTTGGCATTCAAAGAAACAAAGCTCAGTTGCACTATCGATAGCCAAAGTTGAATATATAGTCGTTGGTGTATGCTATGCCCATATACTTTGGATAACTCAACAACAAGAGATCTTGCATTTGACTTCAAAAGAGTGCCAATTACATGCGATAATATGAGTGCAATAAATATTGCAAATAATCCTATCGAGCACTCTAGAACCAAACACATGGAAGTTTAACATACTTTATAAGGAATCATGCTAAGAAAGGCAATATTACTTTGGAATTTGTCCCTTCAAATTTACAATTGGCTGACTTCTTCACCAAATCCCTTGGTGAAGAGCAGTTTAATTTTATTAGAAATGAAGTTGATATGTTGAAATTAAATGTATAAATTGAGGGGGAGTATTCCTCATAATTACTAACAAGTGTTGTCAAATTTGTGGAGATCAATCACTGCCAAAATCTTTGGAGCAACATTTGTGACACTGCTTAAAGTCAAGAACGAATTATGTTCAAAGACTTTAGACCACACCCTAATATTAATTTTGGAAAATATACAACAAATAGAAATTTAAATTAATTAAATTTAGCTATCAAATTTTGGAATCTCGCTTTTTAAACTATTCTTTCCAAATTCACTATTGGATTCACTCCTTATTCTTTAGAATCAAGAGATTTGAAACCTTTTTGTTAAAGAAAATTCTCTTTCCTTCCTTACAACCTCCTCAACTGCTGTCAGAAAAACTTTCAAAACTTTTCTTTCCTTTTTCATTCTCCAACCATTTTTAAATGTCCCCCAGCTCCTTATATCGCTTCACACACTTTTTCTCTCTCCCCCTTTCGGATCCTTTACACCTAGGGTTTCATCCCTCTCTCTCAACCATTAGACTTAGTGACCTTGAAGGCAACATCCTTGACATCCAAAAAGTGCACTCTTCTAGTTGGACCTACCTCCACTTTGGCTAAGCGACTAAGTGACATTGCCATCTTCACCGAATCAACATCATCTCTAGCAAAATGAACCCAAAGCACACAAGCCAAACACTGTGAGGGGACCAAAGTTAATGAGGTAAACATATCTTACTCTGAGCAAGAATTCTCAGTAAATTCAACTAAGTCTGAATCAAAGGACATTGCTAGCGAAGATTTAGAGGCCCCTGACCTTCCCTATACTTGGTTCATCAATTTGGCCTCAAAAAAGTTTAATAATTTGGTAAATCAAGAATTGGTTTTCTATAAATTGTGGACTTTGCATTCTTTAAGAATCCTAAATTCTCTTTTGTGGAAAAGTTAGAAAATTTGGGTTGCATGGGGTTGTTTGAGGTC
Source organism: Carnegiea gigantea (assembly GCA_029747015.1). NCBI lineage: Eukaryota > Viridiplantae > Streptophyta > Magnoliopsida > Caryophyllales > Cactaceae > Carnegiea > Carnegiea gigantea. The sequence goes on from JAKOGI010000075.1 coordinate 173,248, forward strand.
GGTGATGTCTACTACCCGAGGCTAGTTCATCTCTGTTATGCAAATTTTATGCAAGTTGTACCCAAGGGAAGAGGAAGAACCTGCGACACTACTCAAGTCAAAGATGTGACCATCACTCTTACCACTCCCTCATTTGAAAGGATTTTGAATGTCACTCCCGACCCTTCAAAGTTTCCTCCTCCTCTATCCCAAACTATTGTCCGAAGGCTTTGTCTTGACAATTATGTCATCCCCACCAAAGTCAAAAAATACTAATCTATCATACACAACCCTTTACTCTGACCCTCACATGCTTTACCACATTTTAGTCAAGACCACCTATCGCAAGGGCTCCTCCAAAGAAATTACTATTGATACCCTCCTGAAAACCCTTTACCATACTATGGAAGGGTACAAAGTGGACTTTGCCAAGCTGATTCTTGATTATATGACCAGAATCTCATAATTGTCTCAAAAATCCCTTTTGCCATATTTTAATCTCTTAACCCGATTATTTCGAGCCTACAATGTTCCTCTTGATGGTGAAGAATGCCTTACCCTTTACGTTCCTGCCATCAATGAAGACACTCTCAAAGTCCTCAATTACAAACCCTTACTCAATGGCCATTGGAAAGATGAGGATGAACTTGCGGAGGCTGCTAATCCTAAGAAGGTAGAAGTAATCAATGAAGATTTGCATCACATTAAGGGAGAGTTAGGACTGCTGAGGGAGACTCGTAAGGGATGAAGCTTTTCTAGATGAGTTCAGGGAAATTTATAGGGCTTTATAGAACGAGGTGATTGCTTTGAGACGGGAAAACAAAGACTTAAGAACTAAAGTTGCTACTTCAAAGAGGGTATTTTGAAAGAACACTGCATGTCTCGACATAGCCATAGTTGTGCCTGTCACAAGAGATGTCATGGACCCACTGCCCATGGATGCTTAGCCTGCCTAAAGCTAGATGGAGGAGACTACCTGTTGAAATCTCTTTTTCATGGCTCTTTTCTAGTGTTCTAAAACTCGTATTTGAAATAATGTCTTTGTACTTTTGTTTAGAAAATCCTTTTACCAAAATTTTTTTTGGAGTATGCTCCTTTTGATGAAAGTCAAAAAGGGGAGAAAAGGCAAAGACTCATTTAACTGTTCATGTCCAAGCCACCAGTTAGGCTTTGATGCTTCTAGCATATAGAACTAGGTGTCTAGGGGCAAACAATCATGGTTTGGACTAAGTACTTTTACTCTATTATCTTGCTTGGCATTATATAATGCACTGCCTTGCTGTATTATCTTTAGTATCAAAGCTATATACTTAAAATGCATTGACTTGAATCCTTGATATGAGTTTATATGCTTAAATTCTTCTTTGTGTTCTAATATTTTGCCTAATAATGTTCTCAAACTCAAATTTTGCCTTTCATAAAAAAGGGGGAGATTGAAGACCTCCTCAGAGTCATATACTGAAAGTCCCTCTTTCAAAGCCCTGTTTTCAAATTGCTATATTCAAAGTCATCTATTCAGTATCTTAGTCTCAAAGACCTTGGAATATCTTGTTCATTGTCTTGAATGAAGGCAAAATTACAATTTGGATATACTTGGTACTAGATCTTGGCTTCATTATTATACTCTTTGTCTGTATCTGAATTGATCAAAATATCTTAGAGATGAATGTTAGTTAGCTTTTGAAATCATTTGAGCAAATCTTTACTCGATCTATATGCGAAAATATTATCTTGATTCCTTAATATACTTGCAGTTATTTTTTGATCTTATATTGTGCATAAAATTCTTCCCAAAGTATGTTGAGATTTATGTGGAAAGAATCCTCACAAATCTCATAATTGACTTGTGATAATATATTTAGAATTTTTGAGCTTGATTGATATTCATTTTTTTTTACTCAATCTGTTTTGAATATTACAATCTATTTAAGATAATATCTATGTTCTATTTATGGGGGAAACACTCAATATGTCTTTGAATTATATTGTGGAAATATTTGACTTGATTCTATGAGATTCTTACGTTCAAAAGTAAGTCTCTTTGCAGTTGATATCCAAATCTCATAAGGATTACACTATCACTCTATCTCGAGGCTAATTCTGGATAATCTAGAGTTAGAACTTGAAATCTGGTTAGAATAAATATGAGAATATTGAGACTTACCAAGATTGGCTCAATGCCACTGAAGAAGAGAATGCTATATAAAGAGGTGCTGAAGCAAGAAGCTAAATGCAACAGCTGAATACATTGCAAAAAGAATCAATTTTGCTCTTGCTCTATTACTAATATATTCTCGTGATTTAAAAAGGGATTGTGTAACAAGTAAGTTAGGGAACTTACTTGCTAGCTAGGTGTTGAGAGATTCAATACATAGTGAGAGACTCAGCCAGAAGTACTTAGTTGAGTGGTAATTGTTTTGAAGGTGTCCGAGAAAGCCTTGTAGAGTCAAAGGACTCACAAGTGTGACTTCTTAAGTGAATAAGAAGTGACACAATTTAAATCCTGAGGGAAGAAGTGTCTTTGGCGGTTACTAATCCTGATTGGAAGTGGCAACATTGTAAAAACATCATATTTCTTGTATCCTTTAACTTTTTTGTTTTTAATTACGCTCAACATCTTTGAGTAGTAACCTATTTATTGTGATTTTGGCATATCTGCTCTCAAAGTCTTTGAAATTTTAATTAGTTTTAATTGTTTATCAATAACGCTATTCACCCCTTTTAGGGTGATATTTTCTTAACTTTGGGACCTTCAAATTGTGGATATTTTGGATTGAAAAGATTTTTTGAATTCATTACGAAAATATTTGGGATTTCTTTGATTCAAATTATAGATATAAGAGACCAAATAAATAAAGACCTATATGTTTGCCCTTTTCTTTCTTTCTTTCAATCAACATTTCAGGTAAGATCTACCTTTAAACGTCTTTCATTTATGCCACCTTTTTACAAGTCATACCTATTTATTTCAAAAGAGATTTAACTCTTAACGCAGCAATTAAATATTCATAAATTAGGTAAACTTACATGGACACTTGTAACAGAGTGAAAGAGGGAGCACTAAATTAAGGAAAAAAGGGCAAAGAAAGAGTTGAGTGAGAAAGAAAAAGAAAATTCCGAAAATGGAAAACAGAGAGGCGAGAGAGAGAGAGCAAATGAGCTTAGAAACTGTTGTTATTATTAGTTAGTGATTAGTTTTATGGGAATTGGCAACTGATGTTCAAAGGGACAGGTAAACACAGTGCAGTTTAGTTAAGAAAGGAGTTCGTCAGAGTTTTTGGACTGTCCACTTATTCCTCCACGTTAGTGCAATAGTCCTCCTTCTTTTGGTTTTTTTTTTTTTTTAATCCTGAATTCTCCATTAGACTGGAGTCGAACTACTGTTGATCCAATAAGGGATAGAACTTTTCCGTTACAGATTTTCTCCATTCACGAGAATTGAACTAGAGACTTTGCTTAAAGAGAACAAGTGTCAAATCACTTGAACCAACCTATGTTGATAATCCTCCTCCTATTTTGGCCACACTGTATTGTCTTTCTCTCATCTAAAAGTGTGCATGACTTTTAATTTAATTTCTCCCTCTCTTTTTCCTTTATTTTTATCCTGGTGATACTTGCTTTGGAAAAATAATGAATTTGATTTTTTTCCCCCTTTTTTTCATCGGATAATAATTTGATTGAGTATCATGTCCCCCCAGTTGGATACTCCAGTTAGACAAGAAATAGATTGGACATAAGTTGTGTGAGGATGGCGTGCTGAACAACTATTAATAAAAAAGTTAAAAATTCTATATAAAATCATTAAAGTTAGTAAAAATACGTATCTATAAAAATTAGTTTATATTTGCACAATTTCAGAAAACGAAAAAATAGACACCATTCTATACATGGTTTCTCGATCCATGATTGATAAAAAAATTTTAAAAAATTCTTTCCATCCTTCTTTTTGTTATAAACAGAAATACAAAGATCAGTGTAAGCGCAATTCTACGTTTCTTTCTATACTTTTGATTAGATATAGAGCATGTGCGCTGCTTGGATCATGAGCTCTGGGTCCAACAACGAGCAACTTGGCACAAGTCCAGCGGATGACCCGAATGTGTGGCTTGCAATCTTGACTTGTTGCATCAACTCATTCCACGCGTTCCATTCTTTGGCTTATTGTGTCTTTGTGTATGTGCGCGTGTTTTTTATAAAAGGTAAGTGGTAAAGCATGTCTTTGATAAAAATTTATTTTATAATTCTTATATTGTGAAGATGAGCTATTGAGAGTCAAAAGCTGTATTTTCAGATGTTATGGAAGTACTAAGTTCCTCTAAAATATTTGGTCTTATATCTTCCATTTTATTAGAGTTGAGCTACTGTTGACCGAATAAGAAGTAGAACTCTCTCTCATCACAATTTTTCTCCATTTACAAGACTTGAACCCAAGACCTTGCTTAAGGATAACAAGTGTCAAGCCACATGAACCAGCCTATGTTGGTTAAGCCCCTTTAAAATATGAATCACCATTGGCATATACTTTAATTTAAAGATTTTTTTTGACAAAAATACGTGGATATCTTAGTGTGGTGCCTATTTAATGTGTCTTTGTTTCAGGTGTAGACAGAAAAGATTAAAGTATACTAAATGATACCTCCACATTTCGTTGTTTTGTTGTTTCTTAGATAGTAAATTATAGATAAAGGTAGGTTTCATTTTCCAAACTATTACAGTAAACCAATAATTAACCCCTTTTAATCCTGTATATATACCCCTTCTCATGCAACCCTCCCCTTCACTTCTTGCATACATTGTTTCTCCGTATCTGTTTCTCTCTCCACTTACACATCTTTCTCTCTCTCTCTCTCTCTCTGACATGGAAGAATTAGAGCAGTACCAAAGAAACAATTCATCAGGGCGGTTGAAGCTCTTCGGAATCGATGTCTCCGACATAGACCCCCACGAGGAGGTGGAGTCCTCCACATCCCCCCACTCGAACTCAAACTCGAACTCGAAATCCTCCTCGCCGGAGGCCTACCCGGCGGCTTCCGGAGCCTGCGCCGGCGAGGGTAGGAAGTACGAATGCCAGTACTGCTGCAGGGAGTTCGCGAATTCCCAGGCCCTCGGCGGCCACCAGAACGCCCACAAGAAGGAGCGGCAGCAGCTGAAGCGGGCCCAAATGCAGGCCACCAGGACCGCCGCCGCAGCCGCCGCCGCCTACGTACGTAACCCCATCGTCTCCGCCTTCTCCCCGCCGCCCCACCTCCTCACCGGTGGTGGCGCCGTCGTCGTCCCTCCTGCTGGGTCCTGGGTGTACATGCCACGTGCGGCTGTCCCCCCCTTGCACGTGTCCCACTCCTGCGTTTTCGGAGGAAGTAATAGCCCGAACAGTCAGGTCTCCGCCAGGGGTGCACCGGGGTTTCCGTACGCCGGGGGAGTAGGAGAAAGTAGCTTCGGAACGACATCGCCTGGGTTGCGGATGGGGATTCACCAGCAGGGTAAAACGGCGTCGTTGGAGGGGGCAACGGCGTCGTTGAGCAGGTTTAGTAGAGGGCATGGTGGTGGAGCTGGGTTTGATGATGGAGGTGGCCTGGACTTGCATCTCAGCCTTGCCCCTGCTGGACCATGATATTTCTTAGCTTTGGGGGGGGGGGGGGGGGGGGGGGGGGGGGGAAGGGAAGGAAAACAAGCCAACCGGTGAGTAATTTCTTTTTTTTTTTTTTAATTTTCGAATTTGGGGGCTGTTCCCTCTGGATTCAGCTCTATTCAAAGATTTGGATGTCATTTTTCCAAAGTTGGATCTTTGTAAATTTTTTCATATTAATTAATTAATTTTTTCCCCTTTCCTTTTAGAAGAAATTCGTACAAATTGCCCTTTCAATTAATTATATATTTATTTGTACAATTTTTTTTTCAAATTTGATTCATAAAAACAAGTTTCATGCCTACACCTTGGAATTCGGCAGGTTGGAATATATATTTTATAGGTTGATCTAGTTTCACACATAAAGTTTTTCAATTTGGTGTCGAAAGATTTAAAATTTACTCATATTAATCTTTATGCCTCTATTTTACTCGTTCAAATGCCTCTCAAGTTTGGGAGGGGTTAAGGTTAATCTTATATGTGTATAGTCCATGTAGTGTAATAATTATACACTGCAAATTAGAGGGCAACATTTTTAACGTGTATATACACTTTTCTAAAACTTTCAAACTTAAGATCTGTTGTATCATCGTAATTAAAGAGTTAGATAAATCAATATATAGTCGAAAATGACTTTCAAAACATAGGATCAATTTTTATGTAAATTCAAGTCAAATTACTTCAATTTCAAATGATATATAATAATGTTTAGAAAAACAAAAGAAAAAAAGGCAACAACCAATGATACGTATAAACATATAGATTGGGGTCCAGGCAAATATATATGATGACATAGCTAGCTAGCCTAAATAGCCCAAGACAAATATTATAGATAAAGAATAGCAATTATTAGACAGGAGCTTAGTGCTAAATTCCAAGGCCTAACCAAATATTAAATAATGGATACAAATTAAATATTTGAGATGCATGAGTAATAAAAAATTCACATAATGTTAGCGGTTTATGTCCTATCAGGTTTGTGACATATCTGATATGTTAACTGCAGCTCTAATCCACCTGCTGCTTCTGCTTTATGCAACAGAGTATTTTACCATAATCCTCTTATGAGTTTGTCTCCGAGGGCCAAAAGAGCAGAACTGATGTCCACCTAATACAATTAATTTTAAAAGGGTGTATTACTAATGCTTGTACATTTTGTGATTATGTCACATGTTAGCCTTAAGGTAGGCCCTCGTGAATTTCCACATGATGTGAAAATCCATGAAGAGTACTCTAGCATAGTTTTTGGTCCAAAGGGGACCTACCACATAAGTAACGTTAATTATTGACCCCCTATGTCCTCACTGTAATAGTGCTATCGAGGATGCAGAGCATTTATTTCTGGGCTGCCAAAACACTCAAATTCTTTGGCAATTAGCAAGAGATCATAATTGGGTCCATGTTGATCTCCCAGTTGACCCCCACCTGAAGATTGAAACTGGCTGTCACTTATTAAGAGTTCTATGCCATCAGCTAAGATGGATAGAATTGTTGCACTTCTTTGGAGTATTTGGAAAACTAGGAATAATAAAATATTTCGTAATGAAACATCTAGTTCGGGACTATCCCTTTTACGAGCAAAACGAGCAAGTGCCGAATGGCGCATAAGACATAAACTTTTTCAAATTCACATTTTATCCCCTCGCACTCATTCAAACAGTTGGTGTAAGCAATCCAGATGGATCACATGGAGCAAGCCACCTGGTGGATTCGTCAAAATCAACTTTGATGGATTCAAAAACTCTCAGGGGGCAGCAGGAGGCTTTGTTGTACGTGACTGGAGCGGATGGTTTTTACAGGCGGCCGCATTCAACCTTGGAGTAGCATCAGTATTGGTGGTAGAAGCTACAGCAATGTGTAATGGAGTCAAAGCAGTGTTGCAAGTAAGATTTATGGATATTCATATTGAAGGTGATAATCGTATTCTCATTCAAGCAATGAAGGGGAAAATTCAAATACCTTGGGAAATTCAAGTGCTTGTGCAAGATATTACTACCTTCTTAGATAGATTCAACCAGATTATTATTAATCATATTTTTAGGCAGGGTAATAGTGCAGCTGATTGGCTGGTTAAGTACGAGCTTTCAATTCCTTCCACAACTGTGTGGAATTTGGTTCCTCCTCGGGACCTTAGGCGTTTTCTCCTTGAGAATGACTTAGGACGAACCCTTGAGGAAGGGCATCCTAAAGTGTATGCCTTACCTTTCTTACCAAAAAAAAAAAAAAAAAAAAAGTAACATTAATAGAAGAAACCTATCAGCTTATGTATATCTAACATAAAAATCGCATGAGAGTATATTTATTTGGTCTATAAAAGTCCAACCCTGATGATGATGATGTGATAAGTATCTAGATTTTGATTAAGAAAAAAAAAGGACTTACATGCATATGATGAGAAGTGTTAAGAGGAAATGTGTTAGGTGTCTCATATTGATAGAATTTTAAAAAAAAAAAAAAAAAACAGAAGATGAACTAACAAGGACAACTTCTAGAATGATCATTACGGTTCTATGGAACTCCCTATAAGGCTCTATTCAGGCGTTCGTACAAAAGAATGGATAAGAGTTGGCAAGAGCAAGAAAGAATCAATCAAAGTAATAGAATAGAGAAATGAGGTCATTCACTCCAGCTTGCAGCTGTTCTTTTCAACTTATCATAATAACTTATTGTTGATCAGTGTTGATTAGTATTGATGAATGCTGATCAACTATGATAGTAAATATGACTATGTGTTGATAAGTGCTAATTAGTGCTGATTGCTGCTAATCAAAACTAAATGTTGATGATAAAAACTTATGATAAGTTGAAAAAAACAAATCCTTAGATCTTTAGAAGTAAACTTAAGCATAGTCTCTTTTAAACTAAAAAAACTAATCGGCGAAAAATGGCAGTAAAAACAAAATGAAAGTAAAGAGCTTCCTAACATGAGTCAGGGGAGAATAAAGAATGCCTTAATTAATTTATGATAAAATTATAGTTTAGTTCTGTTCAGTAAAAAACACTTTCAATTTAGTTCAACAAAACTAAGTTTAATTCGATAAAAGTAAGTTCAGTTCATCCCCTATCTCTTCAACTTATTTCTTATAGCGTTAAATTTTAGATAACTTCAGTTCAGAATAAGTTCAACAACTAAATTTAGGACAAGCTCATAATATGTTTCACAAAATAAGTTACAATTAAATAATTTCAACAAACATGTTTAGAATATGTTTAAATAAATTCAGTTCAAAACAAATTCAGTTCAAAACAAGCTAAAGAGACAGCAATTGAGCAACACTAAGTCCAAAATTAAAGTAATTAGTTCAGTCAACAAAAGTAAATTTGGTTCAATACAAATAATTAGTTAGTTTTTAGAAAGCATCCTTGATATTCTCCCCTAATATGTTTCACAAACTGACATAAACATATCAAAAGGAATACTTAACATTCCAGTTAAAGACTCATTTTTTTCGATAGTTTATGCCAAAGGGCAATTACACATACAAAATGTCAACATTAAAAAAATTCACCACTGCAATCAATCAAAATCAGACCAAAACATGACAAAGCAAAAGGCAAAAAAGCAAACCATCACAAAAAGCACAGTTGCACTAGGGGTAGTCAATCCCATTTCATGCTTAATCACACCCATGTTGCTACCTCACCAAGGTTACGTGCCAATTCCTTTGCTGAGTAAGGTGGGGGCTCCTTCCATGCTTTTGACCACAAGGCAACTCTCCACTTTATCAGGTGGCACATTTCTTCTCCATTAAATTCTTGCTGTTCAAAAATTATTGCATAGCGTTTCATCCACAAACTCCAGGTTATAGCATAAAAAGTGGCAATCCATACGTTCTTCCTCACCTTGCTCTGGAACCTTCTTGCAATCCACCATTCAAAGAACCCCCTAAAGCTCTGTGGCATAGTTATTTGTTCCCCAAACTTACTTGTAAGATCTTCCTAGATCGGCCACAAGTACATACACTTAACAAGCAAGTGAGACAAATCCTCTGGTATAGCTCCACAGAAGGTGCATAGGTTTGCCTGACCCTACATTATACCTTTTCTGGCAAGCATGCCTTTTGTGTTGAGCTTACCTAGTAAGGAAAGCCACATAAAGAACTTAAATTTGGGTGGTGTTAATCGACCCCAGACTGAACTAACCAGGCAATCTACCAAAGCTCCTTGCGCCATGACTCTGTTAACTTTGTTGACTAGGTCTTTACTCTTGAACTTCTCCTTCTTATCCCATAAAACCTTATCTTTGACATTTCTTCTTGGATAGACCTAGGTTAGTATCTACTTCAGATTCTCTAACTTCTCACCTTCATCTAGGTTTAGTGCCCTCCTCCAGGTCAATGTCCATCTCCACATCTCTCCTTCATACCAGCCCATATGTGCCACCATTTCTCCTTTCTGGCTAGAAATCCTGTATAGAATCAGGAAGATTTGTTTTAGTATTCCATGTTAGACCCACCTATCCTCCCAGAATCTCACATTGGCTCTATCTCCTAGTTGCACGTAAATATACTACTGAAAAGCTACTGACACAGGACTATCCTCTTGTGGCAATTGCTGTATATCTCTCCAGGGGCCTGTTATCTGAGTAATAGTGCATGTTGGCAAGATAGCCATGTCTTGATGATGGATTGAGGCAATTATCCTTCTCCATGAGGCTCCTTCTTCGCACACAAATCGCCACCACCATTTAAATAATAAGGCTGCATTTTTAATCAAGATGTCTTGTACCCCAAAACCTCCATATTTTCTTGGTCTTTATACAAACTTCCACTTGACTAGTGCAGAATACTTCCTCTCTTTACTGCCATTCCACAAGAACCTTTTTTGAATTCTAATTATTTATATTACAACCTTCTTTGGCATTCTAAAAATGGATAAGTAGTATACTGGAAAGCTATTCAGAACTGATTTAATTAGTACTAGTCTTCCTGCTCGGGAGAGGCAATATCCTTTCTATGAGCTCAATCTTTCCTGGATTTTACTGATGATACATTGCCACGATGAAGCCCTTTTCATATTTGCGCTAAGGAGAACTCCTAGGTATGTGATTCGTAGACTAACCAAAGTGCATCCTAGCTACTTTGCTGCATTTCTCGCCCAAGCTTCGTCTTTCCCCATGACTATTAGCCCAGACTTTGAGTAATTGACTGTTAGCCCAGAGAAGGCTTGGAAGCTGAGTAGAATTTTCCTGATATTTGAAAGATAATGCTCATTGGCCTCACAAAAAACCGGAGTGTCATCTGCAAACTGCAAATGAGTTAGCGTAACTAGCTTTGGTCCCATTACCACCCCTCTAAAAAGCCCCAGCTCTGCTACATTCTTGAGCATTTTGTTCAGCACTTCAGCCATTATAACAAATAGGAAGGGTGACAGAGGGTCACCTGCCTTAACCCCCTTCCTATTTTAAATGGCTTACAAGGTGAACCATTAAAGAGAATGGAGAGAAAGGTTGTGTTTAGGCAAACTCAGATCCATTGCCTCCATTTTGGTCCAAACCCCATTTTCAATAACACAAGGTCCAAACTTTCCTAAGCTATGGTATCATATGCTTTCTGGAAATCTAACTTAAGTAGGACTCCTTCTCCCTTGCATTTCTTCAACCAATGCACTGCTTCATTTGCTATGACGGCACCATCCAGGATTTGTCTACCTCCTACAAATGCGGTTTGGGCTTCCCCAATTAACAATGGTATTACTCTGTTTAATCATTTACTCAAAACCTTTGAAATGATCGTATACACACTTCCCACCATACTGATGGGCCTGTAGTCTGTGAGTTGAGTGGCTCCATTTTTCTTAGGTATAAGGGCAATCCATGTTGTGTTGCTGCTATGATGAAAGGTGCCTGTATCAAAGAAATGCATAATATAGTCAATGAAATCTTTCCCTATTATTGGCCACACCTTCTTGAGGTACCCAACATTAAAACCATCATATTCGGGTGATTTTGAGGAATCGTAGCTAACAAGTGCATCTTGAATTTCCCAACTAGTGATTGTTGTTTCCATATTAGAAGTGTCTTGCTTTTGATAGAGCTGCTTGAAGTGTTGCACAACAGCCTTCTTTATCCATTCTATCTCATATATTTCCTCTCCTGCAACTGTAATTTTCTCTATTAATTTCTCTGCTTTCTCATGGTTAGCTAAGATATGGAAATACTTGGTGTTTCTATCTTCTTCTCTGAGAACTTTGCACCTTGAAAGCTGCTTCCAATATCTCTCTTTCCTTGTCATCCAAAGCCATAATTGTGTCTAAATTGCTTCCCATCTATACCGGTCACACTGAGATAATTCCTAATCTTGGGCAAGGTTGTCGAGTGCTTTTAGTTCATCCTAAAACCTGTTGATTTTAAGGTTAATGTGTCTAAAAATTTCTCTATTCCATTTTCTCAGTGGTCTTTTAATAACTTGCAACTTCTTTTTCAAAGGTAACTCTACAAGCTGGACCCACTCTTTCTTGAACATTTTGACAAACCCAAACTCATCCAGCTAATAATCTAGGGATCTAAATAGGATGGGGCCCTATTTAATATGATTTGTGGACAGCACTAGAGGAAAGTGATTAGAAAATATCCTGTCCCTACACGAGACATGGAGATTTGGGAATGTACTCAGGTACTCAGCTTCCATCAATATTCTATCAATTCTACTTGCTGAGTTCTTCCTCATCTCTGTGAACTGCTGGTCAATCTTTAAGTCAATTAATTGAGTATCATGCATGAAATCTTGAAACTCTCTCGTGCTTGGTAAAACTTGATTTGCTCCTCTTCTTTCTTCTGGTAGTAAGACCTCATTGAAGTCCCCCATTAATAGGAGTGGGGCACTTAGGGAGCCTTTTAGGGCACTTTGTTGATCCCAAGTGTATTTTCTTTCTCTACTTTCATTTGGTGTATACACTACACAAATTGCACAATGAAAGTAGTCTTTTATTAGATTCCATGTAACACAAACCCATCTCTGCCCCATGATCACATTTGATTGTTGGAATGCTTCCTGATGCCAAGACAGAATGATCCCTCCTAAACCTTTATTTGCTGGTATCTAACAGTACTCTATTGAGTGATGGCCCTAGCACTTCCACAGATCCCACTTGGATAAGTCTTGATGCTTGGTTTCAACTAACCCAAGAACGTCAATACTTTCTTGTCTGTTTAAGCTTTCAACCATCTGTTTCTTGTTATCTGCTCCTAGGCCATGAACATTCCACAATGAGATCTTCATTCTCCTAAGCCTGATTAGTTCTGTTTCTGTCTATTTTGCTTTAGCATTCTTTTGATTGTAATTGCTGCAGCTGTCTTATTCCCAGTCACTGAGATTCCCAGTAACTTCCCAATATGGAGTGATTTCTTAGCAACAACCTCCAGGCTCTCCAAGGTTTGTTCCAAGGAGGTGTTCTTGTGAGAAGGTTGAGTTTCTTTGGAGATTCTGGTAGTGCTTTGCCTTTGACGCTATCCGTTCTCCTTCTTTCATGTGGCTGCTCCTTACCTCCTAGGGCATTTTCAAAGCCAGGAGGTGGCTCGTGCACTTCTTGCTGTTGAGTAAATAAGGCTTCCTTTTCCATAAAGGTTGTTTGACATTCTTTTGCTTTCGACTTTGAATATTTCCCTCTTCTTGGGACGGCAATTGTGGCTCTTCACTTCTATTCACATGTAACTTTTGCTTGGATAATTTAATAATCTCCTCCGAGTAGCCGTTATTACTAAAATTAACCATTTTGGTTCTTGTGTCTAAACTGTCAATAGCCTTCTCCCTCAAATCTTCCACTTCATCATTTGAATTTGAAATTAGACTTGCATAAGGTGACTGATGGATGTCTTCTTTGCATGGCGACTTTTGGACATCTTCTTTGCATGGAACTTCATTGCAAGAGGCTTCTCCTTAAAGAAATATCTTGGATGCCTAATAATTATCGTCTCAAAAAGATTACCTTTCTTTAGCCAAATATTGAGGAGGCAAACTAGAAACTCAGTTCCTGAAGAGCTTATGTTATGTCCAAAGAAGGAAGATTGGTTCTTATTCACTTGAATTTAGAATCACTTCTACCACAGGCTAATGTTTTCAGATGCCTAAACAAACTAGCCAAAAGTTGATGAAACTGATAAAGACCTTTTTTTTGGGGTTGAAAACTAGTACTTCATATGATGGAATGCCTATGATAGCATGAGATAAAGTCTATCAACCAAAGACTCAAACTGACCTTGTTCTATACCAAACAACACCTATTAATGTTTGCATTTCAATTTAATTGTATGTGAAAAAATCTTCAATGAATTAAACAACCTGTGGGTCTAAGTGATGAAGCAAAAACATAGCCAACCCATGGTCTTTTCAAAAGACTAGCCATAGTTTTGACTCTTGGGTTTGAAAACCCTTCAACATAGATTCCTTTTTTATCACAAGAATAAGACTTCATTACTAGCAAGCCCAATCCTCAAAAAAGGCTCTATACAATGGAAGAGCATTTGAGGAAAGAAGCCAACCCTTTCACTCAAATCAATCTAGAGTCTTTATACACAATTTCCTCTAGTCAATATGTTTTTCGCTATGTGAACTAATGTTTGACATCCTCACTTTCTTCCTGAAATTGCCTTTTTCCTATCATATCGAATTTGGTGATAGAAGGCTGCAGTTTGGCAAGAACATTTTGCTATAATGATCCCTCTTTCTATGTAAGAGTCTTCAATAACACTGTATAAAACGAGTAGGTTTGCTATAATGAAGCTATTTCCACATAATACCTCTAAAGCTTGTAGCATGTCTATGATCAAATAATAAATTCTCATGTGTTTCTTTTGCTTGACAACATATTGCATAAATTTAACTAATCAGCATGTATCTAATTAGTTTGCTTCTAAGATGAAGTCTGTATGATACAATAGTCTTAAAGCATTAACAATGCTTGGGAACATTAGCCTTATTCCGCACAATGTTGTCCCATTAGACCTCCTTACCATTTTGAGACAAAGTCTTATAAATTTGTATTGGTTCGTATTTTGTGTTTTGGCTAATTACAGCAATATGAGCAATATCGTTGAGTTTGTTTTTCGGTCTATAGATCTACCTCCGATACCAGTATGAGCCCCTTATGTTTATATAATTTCACTAATCTCTGTGTTACAAATAATGGATATCTACCCATTTAACTAAAAGATTGTCTTTTTTCACTGCAAGAGGTCATATATTCCTAGCTTTATTCCAACCTTTAACATATTTTATACCCAGTCCTCCATTTTGCTTTGGGCAACAAACTTTATCCCAAGTAATTAGGGGGCCCTTTTACCATATCATTTACACTCCAAATGAAATTCCTCTAAGCTTGCTCAATTTTCTTCATAACTATTTAGAGGAGTACAACAACTTGTGTCCAAAAGCCTAAGTATCCAATGATGCAAAGTTCATAAGCACTACCCTTGCTGGATAGGATAAGTTCCTACTTTGCTATACCTTTGATTCTGTAAATTAATAATCTTATCCACCAATTTCTAGTAGTCAATGGAGGACAATCTTGATGATGAAATGCATATGCCGAATATTTAAAAGGAAGGTTGCCTTCAAAAAAAAAAAAAAAAAGGCCTGATTAAATCAACCTTTGCTTCACTTGTAACACCACCCCAAAAAAATATGGGTCCTTTATTCACACATGGACATAAAGCCTCAGAGAAATTTTGAATACTTCCTTCATATGCATAATAGATCTTGGATCAGTGTTACAAAATAATATTAAATCATCTATAAATGATAGGTGACAAATCTTTATGTACAATATTACTTTCTCTATATTTCGCAAGGAAATAAGATGGAAAATCGATGATGGAATTAGGTTAGGTTTTGGACAGATAACTAACGCTATGATAAGAACCTTCTCTAACTTACAAATGTTGAATTTTCTAGTGTTAACATGGCCTTATATATAAATTAGTTTATTTTAGCTTATAAGAGTTGAGATATATACTCTCAACTCAATCAGTACCTACCACCTAATATTATTGTTTCTCGTATTACCAGTGTCCCATTACCCATTCACTCCTTGGTAGCAGAACAGTGTTAGACCTTGCTAAAGATTTCTAGTTCTCAACTAAAATGGCCATATGGATGTGTCAGGATTTCAATAGATTGGTTACTTGGAAAGAAAATTAGATACGGATGACTAATATTTCACTAAATTGAAGATTTTCAGATGAAAGATTTTCCATTGTGGCTTTTCTCTTACAGGAACATTTATTACGGGGACAATGAATGTAGATGTTCTTTACCCTCTATGTAAAGAGGGACATTGGGACTTCCTATCATCTTTTGGTCAAATGCCCCTTTGCTAAAAGACATGGGCGCTAGCATATTCTCACCAATGGGTTACAATTCTCTCCATACCATCTAAAACTTATGGACATAGTACAGTATTCCTCCTCTATTCCATTCTTAACAAGAAAATGCTTCACAAATCCACCCACAACTTGGGAGCATCTGAAAGGAATGAAATGCCACTGTCTTCAAGCCGAATATGTTTAAACCAATCATAGTCATTACTGGAGTGAAAAGAACAAGTGCTGAATCACTAGCTTTAATCACCGCTCCATCAAGCCTATCTCAAAAATATAATCATCTCATTAGCTAGCAAAAACCAAGTAAGAGATTTGTTTAACTCAATTTTGATGGATCTCTTATCAGATGAAATCATTGGGTGCAATATTCTTTGGGATTGGGGATGCCATCTTCAAACAAGGAAGGCACACAATTTTGAGACAAATTAATAGTAATTGCAGAAGCCATAATCCTAAGATGGGGACTACAATAAGTAATCAAAGTGGGATTCAAATTCATAGAGATTGAGAGTAACAACTAAATCAGCTTTGATGCAATTGAAGGAAACATCCAACCTCCATGGAAAATCAGCCATCTAGCCAATGATGTTCAAAGCTTTATAGAACTAACTAAAAAACTTTCATCCACCATATGTATCGTGAAACCAATGAGGTTGCAGATTCAATGCCCTGAATGGACCATAATTCTTCTCACCCCATTGCATGGGGGTCTAATTGTTGTCCTTCTTTCTCAAACATCTAGTCAAATGATAACCTAGGTAGAATCTTTGTGAGAAGGTTACCTGAATTACCATATATTTACCCTTTCAAAAGAAAAAAAGTTTAGTTCAGTTTAACTGTGAAATATTGAAGAACTTTGAAGCTGGGGAGACAAAAAAAGAGAAAAACTCTCTATGTTCATTGTAGAATGAATCAAAGAACTTATATGAAAGAGAGAGAGTGGCTACCTCTATACACAAGCTACACTACAGCTAATAACAACCTGAACTGTACAATAATTAACTCCATGCTGATTCGACAATATTGTAACTAACTCTTGAACATCCACCCTCCTCCTTTAAGGCGAAATTTGGGGAGAATCCAACAAACCAAGCCTTGAACATAGATAATTATGCTAAAATTCACTCAAAGGCTTAGTCATCGAATTTGCAAGTTGTTCTCTAGATAAGACATGAGTAGGTTACAGAAAACCTTCAACAACTTTATCCCTTGTATAGTGGTAGTCAATATTTAGGTGTTTGCTTCTCTCATGGAAAATGGGATTGGCTGTTATTTGCTGGGCAGCCTTATTATCACAGTGTATGACAATGGGTAACATAGGAGGAATACAAAGATCATGCATAAGATATGAAATCCATTCGATCTCAGACATAACTGTTGACATAGCCCTATATTCTGCCTCAACACTAGATTTAGCAACTGTCTTCTGTTTCTTAGTCTTCCAAGACACCAAAGAACTTCCCAAAAATACATAATATCCAGTCAAAGATCTAGCACTGAACTTGTAGGTTCCATAGTCTGCATCACTATAAATTGTGACCTGTAGATTAGTGTTTGCAGAATATTACAAAACTCTATTGGGTGTGCCTTTTAGATACCTTAATGCATGCATTGCATCTTGATAATGAGAGTCCCTTGATTCCTAGATAAGCTGGCTTAGATGTTGCACAACATAAGAAATGTCAGGCGTAGGAAGTGTTAAGTATAACAATCTACCAATGACCCTTCTATAAGATTCAGGATTAGCCAAAATATTTCCTGATTTAGTTGATAACTTGAGGCCCTTTGGGAGAGGAAACTTTGCAGGCTTTACACCTGTTAAGCCTGCATCAGACAAAATATCCATAACATACTTTCTTTGATTTAAGAAAGCACCCTTAGCAGACTCAGAAATCTCAATGCCAAGAAAGTATCTTATTATGCCGAAGTCTTTAATGGTAAAAGTATCATGCAAGGCCCTCTTTAGCTAAACAATATGATTAATATAATCTCCTATGACAAATAGATCATCCACATAAACTAACACAAGAGTGAAAAGTCCTTGATGGGCTCTTGCAAACAAGGGGTAGTCACTCTTAGATTGCATAAAGCCCTTATCCTACAAGAACTTGGTTAATTCTAAATTCCATTGCCTTGAAGCCCATTTTAAACCATAGAGTGATCTCCGTAACTTGCAGATTTGCCCTAGTTTTGCCTTGGTATATCCTTCTGAAGACTGCATCTATACTTCCTCATCAATATAGCCATGTAAAAGAGCATTATTGGTGTAGAGATTATGAATATCCAGACTATAGTGAGTTTAGCTACTGGTGAGAAGGTATGCTTATAATCCTTATCTTTGATCTATTCAACCTCCCTAATTACCATCCTAGCTTCGTGCCTTTGCACTGTGCCATCTAGTTTATACTTTGTCTTATAAACCCATTTGGATGTGAGAGCTTTCTTCCCTTGAGGAGGAGAAGTAAGAGTCGATGTATCATTATGTTTTAATGCGGCAAGCTCATGGTTCATTGCCTTTACCAATTACGGGTATTGCTTTGCTTGTGCATAATACTTATGTTCTCATTGTTGTAACACATTGACTAGTGAAGTCACATAATTGGCTGATAATGTGCCAAATTAGCAAAAGTGAATAGGGAATAAGGAATGGATAAGGATTGAAAACTATGTGAACCAGAGGAAGCTAGTTGGCTAGGGACTGTATTGGTAGCTGTAGTTAGCGGCTTAGGACAAACATAATCTTGAGCCAAAATGGTGGAGCTCTAACCCTTAAAGATATCCTAGAAGGTGTCTCTGAAGTAGAAATAGGTTCAATAGTAGTAATAACAACAGGAGAAAAATTATCATGTACAATGTTGTCTGAATCATGTATAGGTACTAGAAGTGTAGTGTAGTGGTGAAGAAATAACATCATTGGTCATTTGGACAAAGGAATGTTCTTGAGGAGAAGAATCATAATGTTAGAAGGAGAATCAGTGCACATTTGAGTTGAAGGATTTGGCTGAATGGATGAACTGTCCCTTGGTGAGATAATTCTTGGTGAATTTGGTAGAGAAGAAGGGGTTAATAGAGGAAGAATAGAATCATTCAAATCCTTATCAATAGTGGGACTGGTGTGGACTGTCTTTTGCTTAAAAAGAGAAAACATTTTCCCTAAGTAAAACATCCCTGCTATGAAAAATCTATTTTGTTGGCAAGTTATAGAGTTTATAACCCTTGAAACAAATGTGTATCCTAGAAAAATACATTGAAATGCTCTAGTTTGAAACTTGTCTTTCTCTCCCACATTGGTAGCAAAAACAAGCAACCGACAGTCCTTAAAGTGGTATAGTTAGACATTTTGCCATGAAGCATTTCAAATGGACTTTTCTAATCCGTATTGGGCATAAGCAACCTGTTAATGATATGGGTTGTAGAAAGCAGACACTCTCTCCACAAAATATTAGGCAAACCTGCATAAAGCGTTATGGCTCAAGAAGTGTCAAGCAAATGCTTATGCTTTTGTTCTGCAACTCCATTCTACTGTGGGGTTTTAATAATGGATTTTTAATGTAAAATAGCCTTTGAATTGAAGAAATCAAGACAAGTAGACTGGATGAACTCAGTCCCACTGTTTCATCTTATCATCAGAAGTTTGCTATTGAATTGATTTCAATCATTTGGTAAAAATACTTTATAGCTGCAACAACTTGGGTTTTGTCTTGCAGCATCTGTGTCCAAGTCATTCTAGTGAAATCATCGCCTATAGTAAGAAAATAATTAGCACCGGTCACACTAGTTACCCCTGTAAGGACCCCAAATATCCATATGAACAAGGTAAAAACGTTTTGTAGTAGCAATGCAAATTTTATTAAAAGGTAATCTATGAAACTTTGCTAGGACACCAGTGTCATCAAAGAAATCTTTGGACAAGTAAGGTTTACAATTAGTAATGTGCTGCATCTTAGAGAAAGAAGTATGGACTAATCTAGTATGCAATACATCAAGAACCTTTGAATTACATGCTAAGCTATTACAAGAAGTAGAAGCTAAGTTTGTTGAATTCATTGGATTGAGAACTACATTTACATTAAAAGTATGATTAGAAGCTCTATTTTTAGAAGAAGATGTAAGAGTATATAGTCCACTAACCTTTTTATCAATTGCCAAAATTAGCCTAGTTGAAAGTCCTGAAAAGCATAATGAGTGGGGTAAAAGGTTGTGCAACATTGGTTGTCTGTCAAAAACTTTGCCACTTGAAGGTTATATTTGAAATTTGGCACATAAACTACACCATGCGAAGTTAAGGTAGGTGATAATAAGATGTCACCAATTATTGTGACAGGTTTCAAGATGCCATCAGGTAGGGTAACAAAGATAGAGCTGTGTAGTGGAGTGGTTTTAAAGAATAGGTTGGAATTAAAGGCCATATGGTCACTGTCCCTTGTGTCCATCCAAGAACCCAAAGCACTATTCAACACATCATACCTAATATAAGAATGAGAGCTATTTGAAGCCATACCTACCAATTGTGCAAAAAGCATTAGATTCTGAGGTTCGCATCTCCATTCCTTGCTTGCCTTTGACAAGTCTCATCATCTCCTGAGCAAGGGCTTGCACAAGATTGGCATCATGTTTGCCCAGAGTAGAAGAAGCTCCTAAGACAGTTGCATTAGCCATTGAACTTCTAAAAGAATTCTCAAGAGGAGTATCAAGACTATTGTCAGAATGTGAATTAACCAGATTAGCAGTGAATCTGGGATTTCTCCTTGGTTTATTGCTGATGGAATCCTACCTAGGCAAGACCTTGATCAAGATGTAACAAGTCCAAATTGTCCAAGAACAAGGTCCCAAACCAAGAAGATGGCTCACCTTTGGCAAGAAGTTGAAACTAGCACAAACGGGATAACCGGCCAGCATAAGCTCGGTTTTGTACATCTGATTTCTTAAGCTACATTGTGGCTTAAGGCCAATATTTTTGCATTTTTGGAATCCTCAGGATTTAGCTTTCAAGTCCAAGCATTGATTTCAAATCACGCCACAAGAGGATGGAGGATCAAAGGCATTTTCCCCAACCGGCCAGATTTGGTCCAATTCTGCACGGTTGAAAGTTTAGGTGTGATTACCCTACTTAAACCTTGTTTAACCTTAATTTCTTGATTGGGGGGGTTTCTACACACCTTGAACTTCCCCCCCATGGTTAAAATCCAGATCATACCCACTTTTGCTTTAGTTAAACTTGGTCTGAAAACCGAGTACAAAACTGCCCTTGAACCCGGTTTGGTGTCACGGTTGTATTTTACCTCCACCGATGGGTTTCCTCCTCTTCAACTGAGTTGGCATGTCTTCCAAGGCTGGGCACACACCCCAAGGCAACAATCATCAGCTGCAACCTTGAAAAGAACGGCCAATGAGAAGGGAGAGACAAGGGAAGATGTTCCTTGCTTGCTATTGGCTAGCCGTAAAGGGGAAACCACTTTTCGGCTGAGCACATGGTCCTTTTGCTGCCTTTGAAGCTGATTGAGTTTAAGGACAAGTTAATTATGTTGTAATACTCATTTGTCTTGCTTTCCTAGTTAGTTTTGATGCACTTTGTTTAGCATTAAGTGTGATTAGCAACCGGCTAGTCTTAACTGGGTGTGATTAGGCCTTAATACCTTTCCTACCTAGGAAGGAAAGGTAGAGGTGCTTGTGTGAGAGTTTGCTAGCTTTGTTATTTTGCTGCATATGTAAAACTCACACGGCCACAAGCAAACACACTTCAGTTTTTATGAATGAAAAGTTTAGCAGAGAGCTTTGAAAGCTTCCTCTCAAATTCTTACTTGCTTATCTTAGTTTAGGCCAAACTAAGTGGTGTTCAAGTGAGTTTTAACCTTGATTAAGTGGTGATTTTGTATCTTAATCAAGCTTAAGGGCCCTAAACTCAAAGGTTAGTGGTGTTTCTGTATCTAATCCTAGAGTTTAGTTCTATCTCAATCCGCTTAATTAGCTTGAATCTTCAAGTTAATCTCTTTCACTCATCGTGTTCTTCATCTTCAATCTCTTTTACTTGAGTGTTCTTCGTACCCCTCCATTAATCCACTCTCCTTACCTTCTCCCCCATCCATTCCCACGAGTTCAAGCCCACCAAAAGGCTAGAAACACAACCAAAACTCAGGAACATCCAAACCGGCCAAAACTAGGCATTCCTAGTTTTCGTGGGCAGAACATCGGCACGGGGTGGCCGTGCATATCAGCACGAACGTGCCACTTCTGTTCGTGACTTTCCTCCAAGTTTCGGCCCCCTTTGGTGTGAAGTTGGCTTGGGTCTTCTTTCCCCTCGCACCTTTACATCATATTTGGTATCAGAGCTGTGTTTCATCTTAGCCTGGTATTGAATCCACGCATCCAAACTTCCTTCTTCTCCATCTCTCAAACACTAGTCAGTTTTGGTTTTTCCTTTGAACAAACACAAACATGAGTACTAGTATGAGCATAGAAGAGAAGCTTGATGCCATTTTGAAGAATAATCATGAGGTTACTTCTTCTAATCAAGAACTCAAGGCACAGAACGAGTACCTATGCAAGCAATTGGGTACTTTCCTCAAGCAAAAGCAAAAGCTCAATGAAGAACCATCCCATTCTGCTTCACAAGGCTGAGAGCAAGTGTTCAGTCACAACCTTGAATCCTCAAGTGATGAAGAGCCATTCAGGAGACCACGGTAAGAGCAAAGAGGACAAGGTAACTCTAATGATTTTAGAGTTGAGATTCCAGAGTATGAAGGCAAGCTTGATCCAGAAGACTTCTTGGACTGGTTGCACATAGTGGAGAGGGTATTCGAATACAAGGACGTTCCAGAAGAAAAGAAAGTCAAGTTGGTGGCATTGAGATTACGTAAGTATGCTTCTTTATGGTGGACTAACTTGTGTGCTAAGAGAGTTAGGGAACATAAACTAAAATCAGAACTTGGGAAAAGATGAAAACCAAGTTGAAGGCTAGATTTTTACCCCCCACGTATGTTCAAGATTGTTATTCACAACTTCATAATCTGAACCAAGGCAATCTTAGTGTTGAAGAGTACACTAGAGAGTTTGAAAAGCTTGTGATTAAATGTGATTTGCAAGAACCGGAAGAGCAAACGATTCTAAGGTACTTGGGAGGACTTGATCCTAGGTACTCTAATGTTGTTGAATTGCAAGCTTATACTACATTTGATGAGGTTTGCGTGCTTGCTCACAAGGTTGAGCAACAAAAGAAAGCTAAGCAAACTTTTAAGCCTCCACATCAAAGGCCTCCAATCCGGAACCAACCTTTTAACAAGGGGAGTTCCCAACCGGTTTCTAACCCACAAAATCCCTTTCCTTTCAATTCACAAAGAACCCAAGCACCACAAAAGGCCCCAGCACCCCCAATTCGACCAAACCCCAATCCTATGAGCACTAGAAGATGTTTCAAGTGCCAAGGACTAGGCCACATTGCTTCGGAGTGCCCAAACCGCAAGGTAATCACTTTGGCCGAATGGAGAGCCGTGGATGAGCAAGAAAAGGAAGGTGAAGTTGAAGGTGAAACGGAAGAAGAACATGAAGGAAGTCAAGAAGAGGTTGAGGAGGAAGCTGATGAAGGAGAGATGTTAGTTTTGAGGAGGGTCTTGAACGGTCAAAAGAGCACCAAGGATGAGCAAAGAGGAAACATTTTTCACACTAGATGCACGGTTCAAGGCAAGGTATGTTCGTTGATTATTGATGGTGGGAGCTGTGCAAACGTGGTATCCCTTACCATGATTGAGAAGCTAGGCTTGTAAGCTACGGCCCACCCCCATCCCTATAACATGCAATGGCTGAATCAAAGCAAAGGGCTTCAAGTCAATTCACGGTGCCTCATTTCATTATCCATTGGTAAGAACTATCAAGATCAACTTTGGTGTGATGTTATACCTATGGATGCATGCCATGTATTGTTGGGAAGGCCTTGGATGTATGACCGAAGGGTGACCCATGATGGTTTCATGAATACATACTCCTTGTCTAAGGGAGGAAAGAAGATTACCCTAAAGTCATTATCACCATCCGAACTCCTCAAAAACAAACCCATAAAAGGCCATGAACATTCTGGTTGTTTACTCACTTTTAGTAAAACTCTTTTGAAGGCTTCGAATCACGAATTCAAGGCTTTTAAGGAGTGGATCCTAACCATACAAGATGAACCAGAATCCCCATTACCAACCCATCCATTTGCCAAATCACTCATCCAAACTTTCTGTCATTTGTTTCCAGAAGAGATACCCTCAGGTTTACCCCCTAAATGGGACATCCAACACCACATAGATCTCATTCCTGGTTCAGTTCTTCCAAACAAGCCAACTTACAGAATGAACCCAAAGGAAACCATGAAGATTCAACGGCAAGTAGAGGAGTTGATTTCAAAGGGACTTGTACGTGAGTCCTTAAACCCCTGTGCCGTACCTGCTTTGTTGGTTCCCAAGAAGGATGGCAGCCAACGAATGTGTGTGGACAGCAGAGCCATAAACAAGATCACCATCAAGTATAGGTATCCCATACCTAGGCTTGAAGACATGCTGGACGAATTACATGGCTCTAAAGTCTTTTCTAAAATTGATCTTCGAAGTGGTTACTACTAGATCAGAATAAGGGAGGGAGATGAATGGAAGACTGCATTCAAGACTAAAGGAGGTTTATATGAATGGCTAGTTATGCCATTCGGTGTTTCCAACGCTCCTAGTACATTCATGAGGTTAATGAATCAAGTATTCAAACCCTATATTGGTTACATTGTTTCTAGTGAAGGCATTAAGGTTGATGAAGGGAAGATAGAGGCTATTTGCACTTGGCCTCAACCATAAAGTATACATGATGTTAGAAGTTTTCATGGCTTGGCTTCGTTTTACAGAAGATTTATTCGAAACTTCAGCACCATCATGTCCCCTATGACCGAAGTGCTAAAGGGTTCATTGTTCCAATGGAATCCTAAGGCACAAACTGCCTTTGAAGAAATCGAGAAGAAACTTACTCAAGCACCTGTTCTTGCATTGTCGTGCTTTGAGAAGGTTTTTGAGGTTGAATGTGATGCATCAGGAGTGGGAATTGGTGGAGTTTTAACTCAAGAAGGCAAGCCATTGGCCTTCTTCAATGAAAAACTATGTGACTCAAGAAGAAAATACTCCACATATGACAAGGAATTCTATGCTATCATTCGGTGCCTACAGCATTGGAGTTATTACTTAGTGGCTAGTGAGTTTATACTTCACTCTGATCACGAGGCATTGAAGTATATTCAAGGCCAGCATAAACTTAACTCACGCCATGCTAAGTGGGTTGAATTCCTGCAGTCATTCCACTTCACTATTAAGCACAAGTCGGGAAAGTTGAATCAAGGTGCAGATGCATTATCAAGGAGATATCTCCTTATGTTCCGATTGGATGCTCTTATTCTTGGTTTTGAACATCTCAAAAGTTTATATGCTGAAGATGAAGACCTTGGGAATCTCTATGCTACATGTTTAAAGCATCCCAAGGGAGATTTCCTAATCCAAGAAGGTTATCTATTCAAGGGAGTGCGATTATGCATTCTAAAGTGTAGCACTCGTGAGCTTCTAATCAGGGAAGTTCATGGAGGTTCCTTGGCGGGTCATTTCGGAGAATCAAAGACCTTAACCATATTAAGGGAGCATTACTACTAGCCAAGGATGGAAAAGAATGTTCAAGACATCCTTAGGAGGTGTGGAACATGCCAAGCAGCCAAGAGCCATACCCTACCTCACGGCTTATACACCCCATTGCCTGTACCAACTCTACCTTGGGTGGACATGAGTATGGACTTCATTTTGGGTCTACCTAAGACTCAAAGGGGAAAGGATTTGATCTTCGTGGTGGTAGACAGATTTTCGAAGATGGCACATTTCATTCCCTGCTGCAAAACCAATGATGCTACACACATTGTCGAGCTCTATTTTAAAGAGGTAACAAGGTTGCATGGTATTCCTAAGACCATTGTTTCAGATAGGGATACAAAATTCCTGAGTCATTTTTGGATTACTCTTTGGAAGAAGCTTGGTACCAAGTTGCTGTTTAGTACTACCTGTCATTCCCAGACTGATGGCCAAACAGAAGTAACTAATCGAACCCTAGGAACTCTCCTAAGGGCTTTGATTAAACCAAATGCTAAAGCCTGGGATTTACTCTTACCACATGCTGAGTTTGCATACAACAAGGCACCTAGTAAGGCTACTGGTCTTTCACCATTCAAGGTGGTGTATGGGATTGACCCTTTGAGTCCAAATGATCTCACCCCACGGCCCCAAGACCAAAAGCCCCATGTTGATGCAATACAAAGAGTAAAAGAGATTTAAAAGCTCCATGAGTTGGTGAAGGCACGAATTGAGAAAACTAATGCAGCCTATGAAGCACACGCCAACAAGCATAGGAGAAAGATTGTCTTTCGACCAGGAGACTTGGTATGGATCCATTTGAGAAAGGAACGTTTTCCTTCTAAGAGGAAAAACAAACTCATGCCACGAGCTGAAGGTCCATTTGAAGTCTTGGAGAGGATCAACGACAATGCTTATAAGATTGATCTCCCTGGTGATTTTGAGGTTTCAGCCACCTTTAATGTGGCTGATTTGAGCCCCTTCTATCTGGACACTTTCCCACCAGATTTGAGGGTCAAATCTTTTCAACAAGGGGAGGATGATTGAGTCCTACCTAGGCAAGACCTTGATCAAGATGTAACAAGTCCAAATCGTCTAAGAACAAGGTCCCAAACCAAGAAGATGGCTCACCTTTGGCAAGAAGTTAAAACTAGCACAAACGAGATAACCGGCCAGCATAAGCCCGGTTTTGTGCATCTGATTGCTTAAGCTACATTGTGGCTTAAGGCCAATATTTTTGCATTTTTCGAATCCTCAGGATGTTAGCTTTCAAGTCCAAGCATTGATTTCAAATCATGCCACAAGAGGATGGAGGATCAAAGGCATTTTCCCCAACCAGCCAAATTTGGTCCAATTCTACACGGTTGAAAGTTTAGGTGTGATTACCCTACTTAAATCTTGTTTAACCTTAATTTCTTGATTGAGGGGGTTTCTACACACCTTGAACTTCCCCCCCATGGTTAAAATCCAGATCATACCCACTTTTGCTTTGGTTAAACTTGGTCTGAAAACCGGGTACAAAACTGCCCTTGAACCCGGTTTGGTGTCACGGTTTTATTTTCCCTCCACCGGTGGGTTTCCTCCTCTTCAACTGAGTTGGCACGTCTTCCAAGGTTGGGCACACCCCCCAAGGCGACAATCATCAGCTGCAACCTTGAAAAGAACGGCCAATGAGAAGGGAGAGACAAGGGAAGATGTTCCTTGCTTGCTATTGGCTAGCCGTAAAGGGGAAACCACTTTTCGGCTGAGCACATGGTTCTTTTGCTACCTTTGAAGCTGATTGAGTTTAAGGACAAGTTAATTATGTTGTAATACTCATTTGTCTTGCTTTCCTAGTTAGTTTTGATGCACTTTGTTTAGCATTAAGTGTGATTAGCAACCGGTTAGTCTTAACCGGGTGTGATTAGGCCTTAATACCTTTCCTACCTAGGAAGGAAAGGTAGAGGTGCTTGTGTGAGAGTTTGCTAGCTTGGTTATTTTGCTGCATATGTAAAACTCACACGGCCATAAGCAAACACACTTCAGTTTTTATGAATGAAAGTTTAGTAGAGAGCTTTGAAAGCTTCCTCTCAAATTCTTACTTGCTTATCTTAGTTTAGGCCAAACTAAGTGGTGTTCAAGTGAGTCTTAACCTTGATTAAGTGGTGATTCTGTATCTTAATCAAGCTTAAGGGCCCTAAACTCAAAGGTTAGTGGTGTTTCTGTATCTAATCCTAGAGTTTAGTTCTATCTCAATCCGCTTAATTAGCTTGAATCTTCAAGTTAATCTCTTTCACTCATCGTGTTCTTCATCTTCAATCTCTTTTACTTGAGTGTTCTTCGTACCCCTCCATTAATCCACTTTCCTTACCTTCTCCCCCATCCATTCCCACGAGTTCAAGCCCACCAAAAGGCTAGAAACAAAACCAAAACTCAAGAACATCCAAACCGGCCAAAACTAGGCATTCTTAGTTTTCGTGGGCAGAACATCGGCACGGGGTGGCCGTGCATATCAGCACAACCGTGCCACTTCTGTTCGTGACTTTCCTCCAAGTTTCAGCCCCCTTTGGTGTGAAGTTGGCTTGGGTCTTCTTTCCCCTCGCACATTTACATCAATTGCCTTCCTTAGGACCTTGGTACCAATTAGAATATCCTATAATGTTGAAATATTGATTTGCAGTGTGTCCAGTCCTCTGACAGTGATCACAGGACCTATGACCCTAGCTATTCTTAAGCTCTTTCCTCTCTTTAGGACCATTTCTAGCCACAAATGCATTTGCTACAGAATCTGAATATCCAAAGAAGTTTGTGCCAATCATCATAACATCTGCAGTTATTTCCCTACTAGCTGCAATGTTTCCAGTAACATTTCTCTGTGTTTCAACTCTTTGAATCATGGAATATGCTTTGTGAACATTTGGCAATGGATCCAACAACAATATATGTCCCCTAAGAGCCTTATAATTCTAATTTGAATGCATCAAAAAATGCATCAATGTTTATCTTTATGCCAATTCTATGGTCTCTTTTGTAGCCTTACAGTTAGGATTACAGACACAAACAGGCACTGAGAGATCATCTAATTCATCCCAAAGTGGCTTCATCTTCGTGTAATACACAACAACTGAATCATTTTTAAACAACTCCTTTTCCAATTGATAAAGCAAGGGGTCCATTACTCTAGTCAAATTGCTCTATGAGGTTCTTCCCAAAGTTGTTTAGTAGAATTAACATATAAGAAAACTTTTGCTAGATCATTGACCATCGAGTTTAAAAATTCTTTTTGAAAAATAAATATGATAATAACGTGAGTAAGTAATTTCTTTTGAAAAATTTAAATTAAAATTTTAGAGGAGTACAGATTAACACATAAGACTCTAGCGTGGCCATTCATCCTATCAAATAAGGCATCCAAACTGCACGAGATGGACATGTTCTAAATCAAAAGTCACATAAGTAATCCCTATTGAACAACAAAAACCAAGATGATCAACAAGTGTCAAATTATTCGCTTAGAAAAAGGGGTAAATATATAAAACAAATTAACATAATCTCTAGACATTGAAAAGATTTTCTTCAACAAAAATTGCTCCATTACAATCAATTTTTTTATTTAAAAAAAAAAAGAGCCAATAGGCATAGTAGTGCTTTTGTTTTTCTAGTGGCAATTGGAGAGAACAACACTTTGCCAAACAAATTGGAGAGAAGAATATGCCCTCATTTTGAACGAAGATCCATCTATCCCACCACCTAATTAAATTATTATGTAGCCCTTTCGAAATCCTACATATCAGAGTTGCATATGCATGATTAATTAGTCCAATATTACTTACGTGTGAAATTTCAATGGAATATATTTAACCTAATGCATGCCTCTTGCAATGTCATTTTTAAAATGAAAAATGGACATTGAAGAAGACATTAAAAATAATTTGATGACAATGTTAGTTTGAAGAATTATGAGGGGTATGATTAGCGTACTTCCTCTATCAACCTAGTCCAGGGCCTAGGAGGTTTTTATATATATATTAATTAATTAATGAAACTTGAGAGCTCATTACATGCATTCTAATTTATTCAGAATATTGGATGTAAATAATTCAACCTTTGGAGTATGGAATGAAAATATGCCAAATTTTTTTTTTCGTGAGACACCATTAGTGTAAATTTAGGGATAATTTTTTCTAATAAACTGCCATCAGTTTTTAAACACTTTTGACTCGTTAGAAAGCTAATATGTTGGATGATTTTGAACATTTGTATGATGATCGGGTTAATTAAATTAATTTGAAGTTAGTTTTGAAGTATAGATTGTGATAATTTAAAGTTAATCTTGCATTTAAATCGTAATAACACTTGTTAATTTTGGATTCCTGCTACAAAAAATTGAAAAGAATAGGTTAATAAATCCTACTGCCATACACGTGATCACCGCATAATACATAAGTTTTCTGGCGAGTCATAGTATCTGAAAATCGATAGTGATTTATTTTTTTGTTTAAATAAGTTGTCTTTTCTTTTTTTTTTTGGATACCTTTCTTTTAAATTGTAGCAATACATAAGTTTTCGGGCGAGTCATAGAATAAGTTAATCTTTTTTCCACTACCTTAATTTCTTTTCTGTTATGCTTTTAAATTTCACAGGCTCATTAGTTGTCTTTTCTTTTTTCTTTTTTTTTTTTTTTTGATAGAGATAAGTGACTGTTCATGCTGATATGTAACCTATTTCATCCCATGACTATGAGTAGGAAGTGGGAACTAGGGCACCAGCGGGGGCCATGGCTATTTGAATAATTTCATATGTAGTTTAGTGTGCTAGTTGATGCATGAAGTGTTTAGAAAGCGGATTGGTATGTTGTAATTGAATTTCTGTGTTCAAATTTGTCTGCAAATAGTGCTTAATATAAGTTATTTTAAGGTCTTAGGTTTCGTTAGGAACAGAAGCATAATATAACTCGGTTATAGATATATCAAGAGGACACCAAGTTTGGTGTGGATATCCATCCACATTGAAGGGAAAACTTAGGTTAGCAGCAAGTGGCACGTTTATTATATTTTTTTTTTTTAAAGAAAAAGAGATTACAATTGAGTACGCTCGCAATAGTATACCTCACATTGTCTTCTAGCTAGTATTTGAGTCACCTTGTCTTTCACAAATCTATCTCCCTTCTTAAGACAGTCTCTCCCTACTTGGAGTTGAAAACGTTCAAGATACATCCCACAAATACTCGGTTTGACCACACTATCCTCATATCTCAAGATTTCATTTCGAGCTAAGATGGGCCCTCTATAACACTAAGGATGCTTAATATACGCTGTCTCCCATGTATTCATAGGAGAAGGATCTTCCCCCCGGTTACTCCCTTATAAATCTTACACAACATATCTGTTCTAACCAGAATTTTAAAAATTATGATAATAATTTTTGTATAATAGAATTCTAGCAAATAAGGTATTTTAGCAAGACAAAATCTTCTTAAAATAAACTAAAATCTTCTAAATATTCTACATAATTGTGGGCAAAATTCTAACATGTTTATTTTTCCTTAAAGATCTTGTTGGTGCCTGTGGCTACTTCAGTTTCCACTCCAATGAAGGTTTCTTCCCCGCACTCCCCAAATTACTTTTTCTTTTTATTTTTTCTTTTTTTATTCCAATTGATGTTTTCTATTTAGTTGCTGTTCCATAGAAGATAGATACATCGGTAGGTTGGAACCCAAAAAATACATATATAATTTAAAATTTGTTCCTTCTCCTCTTAATTATGACTCAGCACTGGCAAAAAAGGGTTCGACCTAACTATCTAGACTTGCCAATTTGGAAAAAGGTCCGGTCATAAAATTCAAACATTCAATCATGTCCAAAATCAAAATCAAGTTGGATTCAAGTCTAGTAAATTCACATCCGAGTTGTCCAAATTTTGTGATTAAAATTGGGTTCGGGCAAATTCCGCCAATCTGACATTCGGATTCGGTCATCAAACAATTGTGTACAATTACAATTGTGTACATGACGTTGTGCTTCACACTAAGTGCTCATGACATGTATTTCTTTTGGTACATAGTTTTCATGATATATTTTCATCTAATGTAAACCAAAAAACATTTCAGTTTGCATTCCATTTACATATTTTAACTTTAATTTGGTCGATGGATTACTGATCCTTAATTAGTAGTATAAAGTTAATTCAGAAAGGGATCACCCACAAAAAGGGCTGATTTGAACTCAAGACTAGATTCCATGGAAGGAAACACAAGCTAGGGAACAATTAACAAAACGTAAAGCTAACACAAGAGATCTATCAAATTCGATCGATCAGCTGTGCGGTTTTCTTTTCGTGCCTTACCTTTTTGAAAAATAAAATAGAAGGAATGATTCTGGCTGGATTTAAAGCAAGATTTTTCTTCTTTTTTCCTAAAAAAAAGGACGAAAAGGGGTTTGGAAGCATAATCATGGACTTTAGTATTTGAGTTTGCACCAACCACAAAACAAAGTGCTTTCCATTTTAGCCTTCTCTTTTGCTCAATGATGATGTAGAAAACCAAATGAACTTCACCACAATATAAATCTCTCTATGGTGTAGGTATCAATTAACTCAATTAGTAAAATTCTTAGAAGCACTTACCAGACATCTGAGCTGGCAAATCGCACCCACATCGATCTTTTTGCTTCCTTGTATAGAAACAATATCTTTATAATATCATTTGATATTTTATTAAGGAATGTATGTTATACACTTAGGAGTGTGTCCTTCTACTTACCACGTATATATATTTTTTCTACATATAGCTGTTATATAGATTACTTTCAATATGTAAGTGTTGAGGCATTGGGTATATTGGATTATTGGATATAATGTTATAATGGCTGATGAGTCCCTGCAATCCAAGCTAGGTATTGGTTTAAATTGAAACACTCCTCCAGCCAAAAAAAAAAAAAAAAAAAAAAAAAGAGAGAGAGAGAGAGAGAGAGAAAAAAGAGAAACAAAGAAAAGAGCAGAAGAAACAGAGAAATATAAATGGATCTCATCCCCACAACTTTGCAGGAAAAAGAGAAAACCTACTCAGCTGTCGGTACGATTAATATTCCAATGTTGTGTTTGATTAGTGCATCAGACAGATGTGGAATGCCAATTATCCAGTGTTATCTCAACCAAAAGTAAACCAATGCACACTTGGACCGTTGGTAGTAGTTGACGAATAATGCGACTTAATCTGGCTACGTGGCTGCTAACATGCTAGATTATAATGTGGCCAACCTCAGTTCAAAGTTCAAACACAGCCCAACAAAAAAAAAAAAAAAGGAAAAAAACGACAGAGAAAAAAAAATCTGATCTATTTTGCATAATAAGTTATCATTACTTAATGATGGTGTAGAAAATATGAATAACCTTAAAATTCAAGATGTTAAACACTGAATTTAAAATTAGAATTATTCTAGCCACATAATATTTCTTGTTATTGATGTCTAGACATTCTTAAAATTAAAGTCAATTGTACTTCTGATATTGGGAGGGATTGATGTGAGAGCCCACTACCCTATTTTTTGTTTGTGCTTGAATTATTTTGTGAAACATTTCATCAAATTTGTAGGATCCCAAGTCGTGAAGTGTAAGGAAAAGTTTGTACTTGGATCATGAAGGACCTTTCTCATCTTCGTTGCCTTGTATGATATTTCTGATATGTATCTTAACTCTACTCATGTCTTATTTGAAAATTTTAAAGTTGTAGGATTCTTCAAATCTCCAAAATATATTAGATCATAAAATCTATCTTCTAAGTCGTAGAAAATTAGAAAAAAAAACTTCCTATTAGTAAATGTTCAAATAGAAGAAATATCAATACATAATCAGCCGCAGTGTATACATACAATTGAGATCCTTGAAGACAAATAAACACTATTCTTCTCACAAATGACAGGAAGAAAATAAAATGTAAGTGTTTGGCGTCATGCCCTGCGATAACACTCATAAGTTAGTATTTCTTTATACCAATGCTCTCGAGTTAAACAAAAGAAAAGCAAGCAATATCCGATAGATATGGCACTTAAGTATGCAAATGTAAGTGTTTAGCATCTATAATTATCTAGGAATTGTGGGACAGCTTAATCTATGGGAACAAAAATATGCTAGATAAGCCTAGCTAGCTAGTTCTCTTGTGGACAAGAGGTCCCCCAACATAAAGAAAGCAGTAGGCCTAATTGTACTACCTTACATGAATACATATAAAATAGGGAATCAGCTTTTGCTGCTAAAACCTAAGCATTGTCAAGGCCAAGGTTTTGTGACAAACTTGTCTACATTGCATGATGTTCCCACTGCTTTGATGTTTGAAAGAGAAGAACACATAGGACATATTCTCCCTGAACCAAAGTCTATGACCATTTAGGCAATAAGAAGGGTACCATACATATGCCCCCCATGTGTTGTTTTGTAACCATGTGCTTTTTTTTCCTACGTTTTGTGTCCACACATGAATTATTTTTTGTACTTCTGCAGTATCTTTTCATTCAAAGGGAAACAGAAGGTACTACCATATGTCAATCTATGCAAATTGCTCTGTTTTTAATTCAAAGTACCTTAGCTTGTACAAATTTTATGGATTGAAGACTTGAATTTATTATGAAGTGCGCACAGTAGCAAATGTTAAGAGAATCGATCCGATGATCGACATGGTCAAGAGAATGGGTCAATGAGTCAACCGGTTGGATAAATTGAATCGAGGTTGGACCAGTTGACCCGATCTACCATTAAATTGGATTAGATCGGTCAAACCCAGTTGAATATACGTGTATGTATCTACACAAGAATAGATATAAAATATATTAATATATATATGTACATGTATATATGTATATCTATAGGGGTGTTTTTGTGTGTGTGTAGACCTGACAAACGGGTCATTTGGTTCGGGTACGGGTACGGGTCAGGTTAAATTTGGATCGGGTTATGTTTCAGGTTAAACAACACTTCAGGTTGGTTCGATTTGAGTTGGGTAAACTTCGGATCGGGTCGACTTCGGGTCAGCTGATTTTTGATTCAATAAGCTTATCATGCAAAAATAAGCAACTTTATCGGAAATTTTAGGTCGAGTATGGTTCAGTTCGAGTCAATTTGGATTTCGGGTGAGCCTATTTTAGATGTCAGGTCGGGTATGTGTCCGGGTAATTTGGTTCGGGTTTTGGATTTCGGTTCAATTTGTCAGATCTATGTGTGTGTGTTCGTATGTGTTGCCCATTTGGCGCATAGGCATGTAGCATACAGAAAAGTGGACTCATACTAAAGATGGATAATGGTAGGCATGTGGGCTGTCAACCGAGGCCCAATTGACTAAGCTATTGTAATTCACATTAACTAGCGTAGCCCACAGGCCACTCTCATTCCCACCCTTTTTAATTTCATTTAACGAAAACCCTGAGCACTAAACTAGGAGACTAATGCTACTTATCATGTCTCCCATCTCTCTTTTGTTATGGGTTCTGATTTTCAATTCTCCATATGTCCATGCCACCTGTTAAACTCGAAAAATGATCACCGTTTTTCCATCGGAGCTCCCATCTTCCCGTGGGCACTCACCCCTTTTTTCCCCCTCTCCTTTCAAAGAATTTGTGGTCCTAAAAGTCAAGCCATTAAATTTACAGATCCCTTGAATGGGCGCCCCCTCCTTCTTTTTTCACGATGATCTGTCCTTTCCATTGGAGCTTCCATCTTCCCTTGGGCTCTCAGCCATTGTATCTGTTGGGTTTTATGGCCCAAAATTCGAGTACCGGCACGGTGGGACGACGCTGCTCGAACAAGGACGTGCCACGACGAAGGAGCACCAAGTCGAAGGAGGCAGAAAATTGGCACGGGGTTGCGAGCCATGTGGCACGGCCGTGCCATGTGGCACTGGGTGACCGTGCCACGTGGCACGGTCGTGCCACGTGGCACGGTCGTGCCACGTGTCTTTTCGCCGCCTCTTTCGGATGGCGGCTAGGGTTTCTGTCTCCGAGAGGGATTCCTCCTGGCGGCTAGGGTTCTACTTTAAAGGGAAAACCCTACTGTTTGGACCCTATATAAAGGGGGTCAGGCCTAGGATCTAAAATATCTCCAGTACTCATACATACATTGAGAGGTAGAAGTACTTTGTGAGAGGTTACAATAGAGAGGTTGTAATTCTGCTCTTAGATCAAATCACTGTGGTGATTGTGATCGTGTTGTATTCTTTTGGCTCATAGTGAATTATTCTGGTGCTGTCGCCGTCCGTGGTTTTTTCCCGATTTGGGTTTTCCACGTTAAATCTCTTGTTTTCTTATTTCTGTTTTCTGTTATTCACTTGATTTCTGAATCTCTAACTCATCCTATCGCTTCCGCTATTGTTGTTGCTCTAATATTAATCCTAACAAGTGGTATCAGAGCTTTGGTTATAGGATGTCTTCTATCATGAGGGTAGATATTCAGAAATTCGATGGGGATATTAGTTTTAATCTCTGGAAGGTGCAGATGAGAGCAGTTCTCATTCAGCACGGGTTGTGGAAGGTTCTGAAGGGACCTCACGTGAAACCTGAGAAGATGACAGAAGAACAGTGGGCTGAAGATGTAAAGAAGAGACGTGGGTTGTTGACGGAGGACGAATGGGAGGAACTGGAGTTGAAGGCGGTTTCAGCTATACAGTTGTGCTTAGCACCACATGTCCTGCGAGAGGTGCTTGATAAGACAACTGCGGTGGATCTTTGGGCTCGGCTGGAGGAACTCTACATGACGAAGAGTCTCGCCAACAAGATCCGTTTGAAGGAAAGGTTGTATACCTTTCGTATGGCTGAAGGTACCCCTATTCAAAAACATTTGAATGAGTTTAACTCTATTCTTGTTGACTTGGAGAGTCTAGATGTGAAAGTTGAAGATGAAGATAAGGCTATTTTGCTTGTTGTGTCGTTACCCCCTTCTTATAAACACTTTAAGGAGATTATGCTATATAGTAATTCTAATACTATATCGTTTGAAGATGTTAAGTCAAACCTGTTGTCTAAAGAGAAGTTTGATCTTGACATTCATGCTAATTCTGTTGAGGGATTAGCAGTAAAGGGTACAACAACTGAAAAGGGGAACGGTAATAGGAGTAAGAACCGTTCTAAGTCTAAAAATCCTCATGCTGGTAAGACCTGCAATTACTGTGGTAAATTGGGTCATATTATTGCTAACTGCTGGAAACTGCAAAAGAAGAAGGAGAAAGAGGAAGATAATCTTCAGGAGCCTGCTGAAACTTCATTTGCTGAATCTGATTCTGATGGTGACGTGTTGTTCGCTACCTCTACTGAAAGAGGGAGTGATTCTGATTGGATTCTTGATTCTAGGTGTACCTATCATATGTGTCCTCACAAGGATTGGTTTTCAACATATGATCCAGTTGACTCAACTGTTGTTCACATGGGCAATAATGCCCAATGTAATGTAACTGGAATCGGTACTGTTAAAATCAAGACCCATGATGGTGTTGTCAGGACTTTATCGAATGTTCGTCACGTTCCTGACTTGAAGCGTAACCTCATCTCGTTGGGCACCCTTGAATCCAAAGGGTGCAAATATTCAGCTGAAGGTGGAGTTCTGAAGGTCTCAAAGGGCAGTAGGATTCTGCTGAAGGGTTTGAGGCAAGGAGGCCTCTATGTCTTGCAGGCATCTACTGTGACAGGTTATATGAAGGAAAGTTCATATAAGTCATCTCCCAGAGCTAAGTTCAAGCATTGCTTGGACTTAGTTGGCATTCGCAGTTTTTGAGGGCCCTGCGGGGCATAGCCCCATAGGGGGCATCACCCTTTGGGGTGAGACGACGGCGACGGAAAGTTGAACATTGAAGATTTTGGTCCAAGGTGGAGATTGTTGGGTTTTATGGCCCAAAATTCGAGTACCGGCACGGTGGGACAACGCTGCGCGAACACGGACGTGCCACGACGAAGGAGCACCAAGTCGAAGGAGGCAGAAAATTGGCACGGGGGTGCCGTGCCATGTGGCACTGGGTGACCGTGCCACGTGGCACGGTCGTGCCACGTGTTTTTTCGCCGCCTCTTTCGGATGGCGGCTAGGGTTTCTGTCTCCGAGGGGGATTCCTCCTGGCGGCTAGGGTTCTACTTTAAAGGGAAAACTCCTACTGTTTAGACCCTATATAAAGGGGGTCAAGCCTAGGATCTAAATAACTCCATATCTCCAGTACTCATACATACATTGAGAGGTAGAAGTACTTTGTGAGAGATTACAATAGAGAGGTTGTAATTCTGCTCTTAGATCAAATCACTGTGGTGATTGTGATCGTGTTGTATTCTTCCTGCTCATAGTGAATTATTCTGGTGCTGTCGCCGTCCGTGGTTTTTCCCGATTTGGGTTTTCCACGTTAAATCTCTTGTCTTCTTATTTCTGTTTTCTGTTATTCACTTGATTTCTGAATTTCTAATTCATCCTATTGCTTCCGCTATACTGTTACTTTGATATTAATCCTAACAGTATCGGTGAAAGCAGACTGAATGTTGTCTCACTGCTTAATGTCACAGAGCCACGACTCTCTCCCCAAAAGGTCACTCTGATGGAGTGTGCAACGCCGCTGTTTATAAGCCCAGGACCCTCCTATCTCTTATACGATATAAGATTCTTGTCCGTGATATTAAATAGCTGATCAATCTATTCTCCACGAGCCAAGAAGAACATAGTTCAATTATGAGAGATTTAAGCCTCAACTCAATAAAAGCTAATGCCAGTTAACCATGTACTCCCTTTAGAAATGCAACAATCCAACGTCACCAGGTGTAACTGCAAATCCATTTCCTATCTTACACAGAGCCCTCATGTTGCTGCCAAATTGCCAATATCAGGTACTAGAATGTCCAACGTACACTATGAACTCATCATTTCAGAAAAGGAAATGTATTATTGTTGGAGTATGAAAGTGGGTACTGTCCCATATTAAAAAGGTACAAAGAATATGAAAGTAGGTGTTGTCCCAAATTGATAAAATTGAAGGGTTTGAGCATGTATATAAGCTTGTGAGTTACTCCACCTATTGCCAATTGGTTTTGGGTTGGAACCTCATTTGAGCTTGTTACATGAGTTGAAAACCCAATTGATATAAAAATTAACATGGTATCAGAGCAGGTTGCTCGATCTTAATTTGCCACTATTCCCATTTGATTAAAATTGTGCGCACGTGTTGGGCCTTTTAGTAGCCCACACGTGAAGAGGCATGTTGGAGTATAAAAGTGGGTACTGTCCCACATTAAAAAAATACAAAGAATATGAAAGTGGATGTTGTCTCAAATTGATAATATTGAAGGGCTTGAGCATGTATATAAGCTTGTGAGTTACTCCACCTATTGCTAATTGGTTTTGAGTTGGAACCTCATTTAAGCTTGTTACATGACTCGTTTATTGAAAACCCAATTGATATAAAAATTAACAATTATTCTTATACTCATAACAGGTACTCAAATTCGACATATCATAGCAAGGTTCGAATAACACAGGTTATTCATATGAGATTAAACTTTCTAGCCAACTGCATGAGTGTGTGCGCGCACTTGTATGTGTGTGAAAAGGTGATTCATTGTGAAATGCCAAAACAAGGGGTCCCAGCTGCAGCAGGAAGTACGCCTACAGTAACCGTTATCTCAAGAATGACTAAGCTCATTTCCGAAAATCACATTAAGTTTTAGAACGATAACAGAACACTATCTTAACTCGCAGTTACAAGTTACAACACCTCCCCCCCCCCCAAAAAAAAACCCAAAAAAACCCAAAAAAATCAAGTGCCAAGGGTAAACTTTTTCAGATTTTCCAAAATCACACATCATCATAGTTTCATCAACACAATAGTAGTTCTCTGCCTGCTGTTACAAAATTCCCGTGGCCCTCTTTTTGTTCAACAATTCATATCAATATATCCAAAAAGGAAAAACAGAATTGCTTAACACAAATGAAAAGAATGGGGAAGAGAAAAAATAACTAAAATCTTAATGGTGTTTGAGGCAGGATCCATTGTGGAGGAGGCATGGTAAGTGGAAAAAATGAATCTCATCGTAACAATGAAGTGTGAGGAATTTAAAAAGCTGATTGTTATGGATTATGAACCTAAAACTGCCATACATTGGTTAAAAAGTCTCCCTAGTGATTGAGAGGGGCACTAAATTTATTGACAGAATTATCAATGGGTGACATTGGAAGAAACAGAACTGAAGATGATTTCCTCCGGTGAACCAGCTTGACTAGGCTAATCATTGCAATACTAGAAGCAAAAAAAGTTCAATCAGGATTAAAAAGGACCTCATACAGGTAGGTGAATGACTAGACTCTTCTTAAAAAAAACATATATCAGCACCGAAGGCTGAATAACAATATAATTGAGATTCGAGACAAACGGCATTTGTCAAACTTCATAGGCAAAGCAATGTTTTCTTTCTTTTACTGTAAAGAAGAAGATTGGCAGAGCCTCTTTT
Organism: Carnegiea gigantea; assembly: GCA_029747015.1. NCBI lineage: Eukaryota > Viridiplantae > Streptophyta > Magnoliopsida > Caryophyllales > Cactaceae > Carnegiea > Carnegiea gigantea. The sequence continues at coordinate 213,226 of JAKOGI010000075.1, forward strand.
GACAACGTGCAGATAAACAAAGGGTCACATCCTGCATGCCTCAAGATATCGCTCCCTTCTTATGCTCATAGTGCACATTTAGCCCACTAGCTTGCAGAGACACATGGAGTGCTAAAATTGACGCCAGAGGCCGATGAAGAAATGGAGAGTGCTGAAATCCGCATATGCCATTGGTTGTAGCTAATCCATACCCTGTGATGGCTGGACTCTTGAAAAGCTTGTGAGATTGATAAAACTGTAAAACACAAATACTTTGCTAGTCAACAGATTTGGTAGTTGTCAGATTTAATCACACAAGGACACAAGAAGGGGTGAATTGTCTATTGTTAGTGGGTCAAGGGCCAACGGCCACTTGCCTAAAGAATAGGGATTTTTGAGGGATTTTAGGGGGCCATTTTTAGTAAGTGGTTATGGCTAAGTGCCATATAAATACCCCCCTAGTCTATCTGTTGGTGCGACAACATTCTTGGCATACACAATTACAGTGTTTTAACACCCTAGTGTACTCCCCCTTTCTCTGTTTAAACGTGTGAGTGATTGTGTGTCACTTAGTCGGGTTTGAGACGTGGTCATTCTACCGGGACTCTAGTAGCCACCGGGATACAGTTCGTGGAGCAAAAAGGCATCAAAGAGATCAGTTTGCTTCCGTTTATTTAGGTACGTCCTAAATCCCTAAGTTCTCTAACAGTGGTATCAGAGCCTAATTTGATGTTTTTGCAAATCCCTAAGTTCTCTAACAATGGTATCAGAGCCTAATTTGATGTTTTTGCTCTCGATAGTTTAAGAAAAAGCATGTATAATTTATTTGTTAAAACTATGCATGCAAAGTCGAGTGGTTTATTTGCTCTCGAATTTCAGACCCTCGCCCATTTGACCCTTAACCGAATGATAATAAAAAAGGGGGGGGGAAGCGTGGTTTTAAACATACCATCAGCCGCCACCATAGCCGACCTAGAGGGGTAGCGTATGGGTTGCACACGCCGCCGAGAGAAATCTGGTTTTCTCTCTTTCCTCTTCACTTTGCCCTCCACGAACCCCGATCTGTCGCTCGAACTAAACAAAACCCCCGGCCGCCCAGACATGGCGGCGCGTGGGTTGCACGCGCCACCGCCTGAGTGGCGCGTTGCGCGCGTACCCCGTACTGACGAGACCACCGCCGGCCGATCTATGTGATGGTGCCGGTGGTTTGAACGTAGGGTGACCAGAAAGAGAGATCGCGGAGTTTTTCTTCAGAAGGGGCGGCGGCGGGTTTCCTCATTTGGTAGTTTTTTTTTTGGGGCTTGGGGTATCGGAAAGACCAGCAGGCCGGTGGACGTCGGGCCTGGTGCTCGGAATCCACGACGGCCGGGCCTTCCCAGGCTTTTTTTTCCAGCACGAATCAAAGAATTGAGAGGCAGAAACCCCAAATCGACAAAAAAAAAGGGTCGCGGGCTGGGTGCTCGTCTCCCATGGCAGCCGGGCCTCACCTGTTTTTGTCCATGGCGGCCAACCGGGGCTTCGAAGGGTGAGAGTTTAGAGAGAGAGAGGAAGAAAGGGGAGGCGAGAGGCGAGAGACAAGAGGCAAAAGGAGAAGAAGACGCAGATGGCTCGAGAAAAAGGGGGGTGGTTCTGTGAAAAGTCCCCCTCTTTCTAATAATGTGTTTATTCATTTCATTTGGGCAAAATCGGTATGCGTATCTGATTGTGTCGGTCTAAAACATGCCCAGTAAAATATTTTGACACATGAATGGGTTTCATGTATGTAAGCCTATAACGTTGAAGTTTATGTGAACTTTATACTTACAAATTGGCATGTAAACTGACATACATATATATCGCCATGTGCTTCAATTAATATATAAAAGATTAGTTCTTTCTCATTTAAACATGAATAAATGTGTTTTATGTTATGTTTATGCAATTATGTCTTGCATAAATTCTAAAAACGTCTATGTGATGATAATATAAGGAATGTTAATGTGTTTGAACATTGTATCCATGAGAATGTGTTTATTATGGATTGTTAATAATCAAACTATCTCAATTCTTGATTCATGGAATATGTGATGATTATGAGCTTAGCGAAATTTTCGAACATATAATATGAATGATAGTCTTGAGATATTTTTTGATTATGTACAAGATATGCCTAATGTCCATTTTTTTTAATTATAGATATGGCTTCTAAGACCTCTATGATTGGTAAGTTGACCACTAATGAAAAGTTGGATGGGTCCAACTATGACATGTGGCGCCGGAAGATTCAGTTTCTTCTGGAAGAATGTGAGGTGTTGGAACACCTAACAACCACAATGCCTGCACCCTTGACTAGAGACAAGGACGACAAGGACATTACTCATACTGATGAGTATAAAGCCAGCTTGGTTGCGTACCAAGACTGGTGCAAAAAGGACCGTAAGGCGCGTTATACCATACTTTTCTGCATGTATAACGACCTTATAGGTGAGTTTGAAATTTATCCCACTGCTAAGGACATGTGGGATAACATCCGCTTCAGGTACGGTCAAACTTCGGAAACGAGACTTCGTGCGTTACATCTTAAGTGGATGACGTACACGATCGACTCGAGCCAAAGCATAACCAAGCATGTGCGAACTTTGCAGGGCATGCTGCGCGACCTGAAAGCTGCTGGTGTGGATATTTCCGAACGCGAACAGCGGACGAATGTGCTCCGTGCACTTCCCGCTGGGGACGAGAAATGGAAACCATTCATCACCATGATGACTCACAACAAGAGCATCAAAACTTTCGCCAAGATCACCAAACACCTTGAACTGGAAGATGAGCGCTTGAAGGCTTGCGCTCCTCCCCCTGTAGCTTTAGTGGCTAGGGTGGATAGGCCTAAGGGCAACAAGTTTAAGCAAGGGAAGAAGAAGAATCTTCATCCCTCCAAGAAACTTGGCCCTAGAGGCGGTATTGCCAAGAAGCAATCAAAGGTCAAGGGTAAGGCGACAAACAAAATGGCACGGGTGATGTGCTATAACTGCAGGAAGAAGGGCCATTTTGCTCGGGAGTGTCCCGAGCCTGCTCAGGTACCTTCTTCATTTCCTACCGTTGAACTACTTGTATATTCCCATGCATTCGTTGCTAAATCCTTTCCTAATTGGATTGTAGATTCAGGAGCAAGCAAGCACGTAGTTCGAGAGAGAGTTGGGTTTGTAGACTTTCACCCTTGTCCGGTGGGGTTGCAAACTGTAACTCTTGGAAACGGCACTGCAGAGGACGTTCTAGGAGTTGGAACGTATCGGCTTAAGTTGCGTGGAGGGAATTCGTTACTTCTTCACGACACTCTCTATGCACCTGGGGTCCGATGTTCCTTAGTGTCTTATGTCTCTTTAATGAAATTAGGTTTCCAATTTGTTTCTTGTATTGACGGTTTAGACATTTTTTATAGTGGCATTTGTTTGGCCACGCATCTTTAGTCGATGATTTCCTTGTTTTGGACTTGGATAATGAGTATTATAGTAATAATACGTCTTCTGTTTTTGTGTCATCTGTTGATTCAGACCCTGATTCTGTTGTTTGGCATACTAGACTTGGCCATATTGGCCAAGAACGAATGACTAGACTAGCTAAAGAAGGTCTATTAGGATCGCTTACTAAAGTTAGGCTGCCTAAATGTGAACCTTGTTTAGCTGGCAAAGCAACCAAGAAACCTTTTGGTAAGGCTTCTAGGGCGCTTGGTACCTTAGACCTCATTCACTCCGACATTTGCGAACTTATGAATGTAAAGGCACATAATAGTGCTATTTATTTCCTCACTTTAATTGACGATTACTCAAGATACGAATATGTTTATCTGTTATCACATCGTCATGAAGCTTTAGATGTGTTCAAACGCTTCGTAGCAGAGGTGGAGACCAAGTTGGATCGAAGAGTTAAGACTCTTCGGACCGACCGTGGTCACGAATACCTCTCTGATATGTTCAAGGGTTTCTGTGAGGAAAAGGGTATAGTTAGACATCTTGCGATTCCTTACACTCCACAACAAAATAGTGTTGCTGAGCGCAGGAATCGTATATTACTTGACATGGTCAGGTCCATGATGGCTCAAGCTAATCTCCCAATTAGCTTTTGGGGTGATGCGTTGCTTTCAGTAACTTACATCTTAAACCGAGTACCCAGTAAGAGCGTTTCGACTACTCCATATGAGTTATGGAACGGTAGGAAACCTCTTTTGGACCATCTACGACCATGGGGGTCGGCAGGCTATGTGCATAACCCGACTCATAGATATGGCAAACTTGGTCCAAGAGCTACCAAGATGGTCTTTATTAGATACCCTGAACATTCAAAAGGTTACGTGATGTACGGAGAACATCATGGTGGCGGCATGAAGGAAATTAATTCCCTAAATGTCGAGTTTCTTGAGGATGAGTTCCCAACTATTGGTGAAGTCAAACAGGACTTACAGTTGTATGAGTTACAACCAAACCTATCTCTCGGTGAAGGGGAGGATATGTATACTAACCGTATCACCGAGGATAGAGAATTTTTCCCTGATGCTGGAGATAGTGGGAGTATACCTATTATTCCTGCTGAAGGGGGCTTGTCTGCTCAGGATACCCAACTCGAGAACAAGGAAGACCCTCAATCTCCTGTTAACGGAAATGAGGATAGTCCTCGTGCTCACCAGCCCACACCCCAAGGGGTTAGTGGGAGTGGCACCTCTACTATTCGAGGTTCTGTGACTCGAGGGACTTCTCCTACTCAAGGTTTGGTACCTTGAAGGAAAAGGGGGAGAGAAGAGTCGGAACCTAAACAGACAATGCAACCAGGTCCTAGCATAACCCGAAGGACTGAGCGCGGAAGAGTTCCTCGTCGATTTTTCCAAATCGAAGAGAACATTTTCTTCTGCACGCCTTTGGAAATAGAAGAGTCCACCTCTTATGTAGAGGCTGTTGACTCACCAAATAAGAAAGAATGGATGGATGCCATGAGGGATGAGTTGGATTCAATGGCTAGGAATGAAGTTTTGGATCTAGTCAACCTTCCTCCTGGACATAAAGCCATTGGAAACAAGTGGGTTTTCAAGGTAAAACATCAGGCGGATGGGTCAATTGATAAGTTCAAAGCCCGTTTGGTGGCAAAAGGCTACACCTAAGTTGAGGGAGTAGAATATGAGGAAACCTTTTCTCCTGTGGTGAGATTAGCCTCTATTCGCCTACTTCTAGCACTAGTTGCCCATCTGGACTTAGAATTGTTCCAGATGGATGTGAAGACTGCTTTCCTAAATGGGACCCTTGAGGAAGAGATATATATGGTACAACCGTTTGGTTTCATATCAAAAGGGCAAGAAGACAAAGTTTATCGTCATAAAAAAATCCATATATGGCCTCAAACAGTCTTCAAGAGCTTGGTACTTCAGATTCCATGAAGCCATTACTGCGTTTAGCTTAACCATGGTCTCAGAAGACCACTACGTATATGTCAAGAAGACAAAAGTAGGAATTATGTTTCTTACTATGTATGTCGATGACATTCTACTAGCTGGGAGTGACTTGGAGATGATCAATGCCACCAAGCGGTGGCTGTCCTCTGTCTTTGAGATGAAGGATATGGGTGAAGCTAGGTATGTCCTAGTGGTGGAAATAATCAGAGATCGTTCTAAGAAACTTCTCGGTTTATGCCAGAAGGCATATATTGAGAAAGTCTTGGAACGGTTTCGGATTCATTATTCCAAACCCGTTGACACTCCGATCGACAAGGGCTTGACCTTGAGTCTAGAACAGCGTCCAACAACAGATGATGAAAAACAGAAAATGAGCAGTGTCCCATATGCTAGTGCAGTCGGAAGCCTAATGTATGCCATGTTATGTACGCGGCCTGACATTTGCTTCGCGGTTGGTTTGGTAAGTCGTTACCAAAGTAACCCTGGGAACGCTCATTGGCAAGCCGTCAAGAGGATAATGCGTTATCTTCGAGGAACTGCTGACTTGGTACTTTGCTACCAAGGAGGAGACCTAAAGTTGAGGGGGTACACCGATGCTGACTGGGGTGGAGACTTGGATTAGTCTAAGTCCACCTCTAGATATGTCTTCACCCTAGGTGGGGGAGCCATATCTTGGTGCAGCAAGAAGCAAGATTGCAAAGCTCTATTGACTATGGAAACAGAGTATGTTGCTTGTTGCCTCGCCACTCAGGAGGCGGTTTGGCTAAGGAGTTTTCTCCAGGATCTTGATCTTACTCCACGAGTTAATGATCCTGTAGAAATTTGGTGCGACAATACTACTGCTATCCAATATGCTAAGGATCCTAAATTCCATAGGAAGGCCAAGCATATTAAAAGGCGTTATCATTTTGTAAGAGACGCCATAAAATCAAAAGAAGTTATTGTAAAATACTTATCTACTATTAAGATGATAGCAGATCCATTAACTAAACCTACTCCAAGAGATGTGTTCAAAACTCATATGATGAGTCTTGGTCTCCGTAGAGTTCAGTTAATTGGAATATTCTGTTTTTGGTTTGGACAAGTATGTAATGAACATTTTATTATCATTATAAAAGATTGATGTTTCTTTTATATAAAATGGTCATTATCTTATTCTGGTTGTATGATTGGGCATATCTAAATGTCACTAGGCTTTTGATTATCCTGTCACACAGATAATCAATCCTGACGCTTAAGTAGCGGGTAGGATAAGACTTGATCATATTGGCACCAGGCGTACAATATTGATTATCATCGTACCTTGGTTGGTACGAGTTATGTGAAGAAATAGTCGCCTTAGTAAGTCTAAGATGAGATTCTGAGTGAATCAGATATAACACAACCTTATATCAAAGCCTAAAGCCGAATTTTGGGTAACGAGGTTACGTTTAGTACGTTAACCGAGTAACTCGAGTCAGTTCTGAGGAGGAACTGGACTTGTAATTCACATGGTATAAATACTGACAGGCTCACCTCAGTGGGAGTTACACCATGACACACATTTCATACTGTGTGTGCTTAAGTCGACCTAGTGGAGTGACAACTGATTCCTTTCCTTGTCACTGTGTGATCCTTGAAACATTGGTGTTTCATATAACAATTCCCTTAGACTTAGGACTATGGCATGAATTCCCAACGAGATGTTGCTACTTTAATGCATACTCCAAGAGCTATAGACCTATGCAGCTCAGCGGAACGCATTAGGAAAGCAATCTTATTGAGACGTAATGTCATGAGTCGCTAAGGAAAACCATTGCATATTCACCATATCAGCCCGGGCGATTATGTTTCGGAATATAATCACATTATATATCAGCAGGCATAAAGGGACAGTGTGTGCCTTAGGTGATGTCTTGAATGGTTTAGGGAGTTGTCTGCCTTGAAAGTGTTTTGTTAGACTGACGGTGTCTTAACATAGCACTACTTGCTATTTTTTTGGTCGCACGTCTCATTCCTAGTATGACGCGTTTGAAGAGAAAACAATGTTGTAGGAACATTGTTACGGCTTAAGTGGCCGAGTGGGAGATGTTAGTGGGTCAAGGGCCAACGGCCACTTGCCTAAAGAATATGGATTTTTGAGGGATTTTAGGGGGCCATTTTTAGTAAGTGGTTACGGCTAAGTGCCATATAAATAGCCCCTAGTCTGTTTGTTGGTGCGACAACATTCTTGGCATACACAATTACAGTGTTTTAACACCCTTGTGTACTCCCCCTTTCTCTGTTTAAACGTGTGAGTGATTGTGTGTCACTTAGTCGGGTTTGAGACGTGGTCATTCTACCGGGGCTCTAGTAGCCATCGGGATACAGTTCGTGGAGCAAAAAGGCATCAAAGAGATCAGTTTGCTTCCGTTTATTTAGGTACGTCCTAAATCTCTAAGTTCTCTAACATCTATCAACTTTTTTCGATTGTTTCAGAACACTCATGAAAACTGTTTGGACTGCATGTTTGGAATAAAGCAGAAACAAAGGTAATTGCGGAAATAATAAACGAGACACAATATTTTTACGTGGAAAACCACCTCTGGCCCAATTGAGGTGTAAAAACCACGACCTACCTTAGTAGGATTTCAACACACTTTCACTAGATGGGCCGAACACGTTACAACTGTAACACACCTGACTCAGTCACACACGTAACTTGGTCTACCCCAAAGCCTTCATTACAGACATCACGTGACTTAGTCTACCTCGAAACTCTCATTACAACTACGTCCAATGTCTCCCAAGACTTGAACACTCTCTTATCTCACTGATGGAAAAGAGAAAAAGAAAACCACCTTACTTGAATACTTCTAAACAAGCTGAATGTAAGGTACAACACAATCCCTATTATGCCAATGTTGAAGACTCGATTTATCATTCGCTTTGAAGGTTTTCTCACAGAAAATTCAGACTCACAAAGACATTTTTTAACCCTTGAAAAACCTTGAGAAAACCTTGAGTGAGAAGGCAGCTTAAATAGGTATGATGCATGTGCTGCGAGGGTAGGGGAAAGAGAAGTCCACTCCCACTTAACAACTCAGCAGCCAAGCCCCTAACAATCTCTCCACTTGATATTCTTCCCTTAAAGGATAGGAATCTTTCAAAAATCTTTCAATATTGTTTTTAAGGAAGAAACCTTTTTAGACTGCATTACTAAAATCTCTTAATATTTTCTTTAAAGGAAGAAATCCTTTTAGACTCAACTGACATAAGAAATTTGTCCTCATTATTTCAAGAAATTCGACAGTCAAAAAATCATTTTAAACTCTTGAAACTCATTTTTGTCTTTGACGTCAAAACACTGCAGACCTGACTTCTCAGAACTGTTCTGAGGCAGTGTTCTGAAGTACTTCAAAACCTTTCAAAGCGAACGCTAGTCAAGAACCTTTTAATTGGCATATTAACAAGAACCTAAAAATAAAACCAATATTAAGCCTAAGACTCTTGTTATCTGCTGGACTTCTTGGACATGCATCGACTTTGATGCTCCATGCTCATTCGAACTGCTCCAAGTATTTTTTGGATCCTATCTCAACACATAACTCAAGCACAATATATTGACTAGTACATTTGGATTGTTATCATCAAAACCTTACACATTAATTGGGTCAACAACTTTTCCCTCTTTGATGATGACAAACCAAATGACCGTTAGACGTCATTTATGACAGGGCAAAATATATTAGTGCCAAAATAGTTTATTCAATCCACGCAAGAGAGAAAGCATGAGTGAAGAGGTCAATATAGAACTAGACAAACTAATCGAACTGAGTTCATACTCATCTTCCCCCTTTTGACATCATCGAAAGGATAAGGAGCCCGGAAGTTAAAATTTAGTGTGGATGCAATCACTACCAGACCGGTAATATAGGAAATAACAGTGATACACTCAAGTATAGAGTATAATAATAATATTGGCCATCCGAGTCACGTACAAATAGGTAACACATGTAACAAGCAAGCTCATAGCATAAAAGTATAAACCATCCAAGAACATTCACAAACCACTACTAGTCACATATATAACCAAGTGTTTTAAAAACAGTGCTGAAAACAAGGGAAGGAACAGAGTCAGGTAGAGAAAGGTGGAGGAGGAAATTCGGCTGTGAGGGTAAGAAAGGCACTCAGCAGATCCTCGTGACGTTTTGCATTGAGAGGCTTTTCCTCTGTAAACGCTTGCTTTACTTCAGCTATCTCTCCCTTCAATGTGATCTGGTCCTACAACAGTGTGTCAATTGTAGGAGCGCTGGATGTGTAGGCTTCACTGGGAACAGCACAAAGGGGTGTTTGAAGCCCCTGTTTTGAAGTTGCACTGCCACCCTTTATGACCGTGAAGCCACACCCAATCAAAGTACTGTTGCTAATTTCATCACTGACCTGAAAACCTACTTTCTTTTGCAATAGAATTCCAAGTTTTTCAAACACTGAAGTCAGCAGAAACCCATACCCCATATCATGATCCTTGGATGCGTTCGTAATTCTTGCAATGTGGCTAATCATGATGGCAGGCAAGTTAATTCTCTCACCCCGATCCATCATGTCAGTGTAACACATATCCATGGGATCAGCAAGGTTGCGTCCCTGTCCTTGGGGAACTATATTCTTAATCTTAAACTAAAACAACAATCGATGCAATGGCATCATTTTCCCCCTTCTCACAGAGTGGGACACAGTTAGATGGGGCTTTTAGGCCCATCTCTAGGTCAATTCCAACAATCGCTTATCACCAAGTATGCTTTTATTTTTTCGTACATACACATCAAAACCTTCTGATGACACTCCAAGTAGCTCATCTAGCCCCCTAGCATCAAGCTGTACTTCATGACCATCAACAATGCTTGTCACCACTCCATTGGTGACAACACAGTTCGCATAGAACTCAGCCAAGTCTGAAATCGAACATCCTCTCTTAGTATCTGTGAATAAGTCTAACCATCTCTGAGCTTCCAACTTCTCTAAGAACACCCCTAGGCCCTGTTCCTAAAAGTATGACACCTTAACCACCTTTCCCCAAACTACAGATTTCTGAAGGAAGTGCTCATATCTCCTAGCAAGTGTCATATTCTTCCTAACTTTCTTTTTCTTTGGTTCATCAGATTCTTTAACCAGTTCTGACACTTGTTCTGGGGCAGCTCGTTTCTGGGCAGGTTTCTTGGATAGAACTGGTTTGATGAGTGTTTTGGTGGTTGTTTTGGCAGGTGTTTTGGTGGATGTTTTCGTAGATTTTGAGGCCGATTTTTTCTTCATGACAGGACTTTCAACTCTGTTTTCTGGCAAAAGTAGTACAATGGGAGGACCTGAACTTCGAGTTTAAGGTCGTGGTAGTGGTGCAGCTAGAGGTACGTTAGGTGAAGTGGTAGTCTTTCTTTGGCATTTAAGGGTCGGTTTGGTCGTTGTTTGGGGCTTAGTTGGGACAGTTCTTTTGAACCTCAAAATTGGTTCATCTTCATCACTATCTTCAGTATCTTCAACAATAAATTCATTACTAATATGCTCAACATCAAATTCGTTAGACTCCCCAACTGATTCAACCTCAAGTCCCCCTAATCTCGACTCGGTCACAATCGGGTCATATACCACTATCTCTCATCCCATAATTGGGTGTACCGTAGGTATTACGTCAAAATTCAAACTCACTGATTACAAGTCTAAACTCTTCATGAACCCAAAAATAGAAGGAGTAATCGAAAAGAGGGTGATAGAGTGTTTTCCATATCCATTGTGACTGCTTGTGGCGATGGAGGCACCGGTGATGCTTCCTCAGTACTCATCCAATTTCCTCCCCTTTTTTCTTGATAATTGCTCCTGTAGTGATCTTGGGTAAGACGTCTTGCGCTTGGAGGATTCTCGACCACCACGAGTTCTTGCCATCTTAACCACTTGGGAGGATTTGGATGTGGGGTTTAAGTGAGTTTAAGGAAAGAGAGGGAAATCGGGTTCTTTGAGAGAGAGAGAGATGGACAGATGAGCTATGGAGAGAGAGAGTGGAGGGTTTTAATATTTGACATGGGTGGCCCGAAAATCGAGGGGGTTATGGAGAGAGAATGTTTGTATGCAGTACATCATCACACATTAGGTAGGCTATAAATTATAGGTTATGTGTAATGAAAAGAGATTTTGGTTTCCAACATTCTTTTAATAACGCCACTTGGTCAGCACATGATACAAACAGTGGTCGGGTCTTTTCCTAGAGCTTGTTCTTACTGTTAAAAGTTTGGTATCTCATAACACTAAAGGCAATATCATTAGACCTTAACGAGCGCCAGCATGTTACATTCCACACATATGCCAGTAAAAGCACAAAAAATTGAATGCATCTATTGAAACCATTTATTTGGCCTAAAGACCCTTAACTAGTCAATCATTGGAGGTTAAACAAGCATGCTGAAGTCCTTTTAATCACACCCAATTCAAGTCTATTCCTCTTAAACTGCTCTCTACTCAGTGCCTTGGTAAAGATGTCAACAATTTATTTATCAGTGGCACAAAAATTCATTGAAATTAAGCCCTTTTTAACATTGTCTCTCAGAAAATGATGACGCATGCCAATATGCTTAGTCCTTTTATGTTGACATGAATTTTTCGCAATGTTAATTGCACTTGTGTTGTCACAAAATATAGGAATGCATCCCGTGTCAACATAAAAATCCTTAAGTTGTTGCCTTATCCATAACAATTGAGCACAACAAGAAGCAGCCGCTAGATACTCGGCTTCTGCTGTGGACATAGCAACGGAGTATTGTTTCTTGGTTGCCCAAGAGACCAAACAGGGTCCAAAGCCATACCTAAGGTGCTTTTTCTATCAGCCAAGAATCCAGCATAATCCGTATCCGCATACCCAATGAGATTAAAATTGCACTCTCATGGATACCATGAAGCTAAGTCCGATGTGTGTTTCAAATATCTCAAAATCCATTTTACAGCTTTCAAATGTGTTCCTTGACAAACCAACACTGAAAACAATGTCGGCTCTACTGGCGGTTAGGTATAGAAGTGACCCTATCATGCCCCTATAGGATTTCTCCTTAACTGAAGAACTCCCATCAACTACAACCAACCTGGTTGAAGGAGAGATGGGTGTGTCTATCGACTTAGCCAATTTCATTTCAAACCGCTTAATTAACTCCTTAACATATTTTTGTTGACGTATCATAGTTCCGTTTGAGGTTTGCTTGATTTACAAGCCTAAGAAAAAATTAATCTCGCCCATCATGCTCATCTCAAACTCACTCCTCATTAATTTTGAAAATTCATCGCATAAATCACTGTTGGTTGCACCAAATATAATGTCATCGATATATACTTGAACAATCAATAGATGTTCCCCCTTTGATTTGAGAAATAAGGTATTATCAACCTTGCCCTTTGAAAACCATTATCGATTAAAATTTTGACAAGCGTTCATACCAAGCTCTAGGAGCTTGTTTTAAACCATAAAGTGCCTTGTCAAGTTTAAACACGTAGTTAGGGAAATCATGATTTTCAAAACCAAGGGGTTGGCTTACATACACCTCTTTCTTAAGGTATCTATTTAGGAATGCACTCTTGACATCTATTTGGTACAGCTTGATCTCCATGTGGGCTGCGAAAGCTAGCAAAACACGGATGGTCTCAATCCTTGGAACATGTGCAAATGTTTCCTCATAATCGATCCCCTCTTCTTAGTTGTAACCCTGTACCACTAGCCTGGCCTTGTTCTGGGTGATTGTTCCGAATTCGTCCAATTTATTCTTGAGCACCTACTTGGTGCCGATTACCGATCTGTCCTTAGGCCGTGGTTCCAAGTGCCAAACCTTGTTCCTTTCGAACTGATGAAGCTCTTCTTATGTAGCAGTAACCCAGTCAGAATCTGCAAGAGCTTCATAGACATTCTTTGGCTCAATGTTAGATAAAAAGGCATAGAAGGCACAAAAGCTTCTGAGTTTGGATCTGGATTGCACCCCTGTGTGAATATCAGACATAATCTGCTCAAGATGGTGCGAGCTCTGGTACTTCTAGGGTCGTGGAATAAATGAATCCACAGACACATTTTCCAATCTCCCCTGAATACTTGATGAAACAGGTTCTGGATCTGTTCCTGAGCCTGTTCCCATATCAGTTCAGGACGGATTAGATTGAGTGGGCCGATTCTGTTCCAAATCAGGTTCAGCAATGCTTCCCCCTGACTAGTTTGCTCCCTATCCACCTTCCACACTATCAGATCTAGGACTTGGTTCACCTTCAGGAGCCTTACCGTTATCTACCATGGAGCTTTGACTGAGCGAGATGTCTCTTCTCACAAGACCAAGTTCGAGCTCTTCTTCCTATGTATCATGCTCAATCAAGGAGTTAGTTTCATCAAATAGTACATGCACACTCTCCTCAACACATAAGGTTCTTTTGTTAAACACTTTGTATGCCTTACTGTGTGAAGAGTACCCTAGGAATATGGCTTCATCACTTCTAGGGTTGAACTTTCCCAAGGGTTCCTTCCTATTATTGTGCACATAGCATTTGCAACCAAACACCCTCAAGTGTATAATATTGGGGTTTTATCCTTTGAAAAGTTCATAAGGAGTCTTGTTAAGTATGGGTCTGATCATGCATCTATTAATAATATAGCATGATGCATTCAATGTTTCTGTCTAAAAGTTTCTGAGAAGACCACTAGCGACCAGCATAGTTGTAGTCATGTCTTCTAGAGTACGATTTTTATGCTCTACCACCCCGTTCTGTTGAGGTGTTCTAGGGGCAGAAAAATTGTGATCAACACTGTGTACATTGCAATATTCAATTAAGCTAGAGTTTTCAAACTCTTTGCCATGGTCTAACCTAAGAGTCACCAATGAATGTCCTACTCTCTTTTTTATTTTCTTAAGAAGCACAAGAAACTTTTCAAATGATTCATCCTTTGATGCTACGAATAGAGTCCAAGTGAAACGAGAGTAATCATCCACTATAACAAATACATACCTCTTCCCGGCCCTACTTGTGATCCTCATAGGACCACACAAATCAACATGTAGTAGTTTAAGGGGTCGGGAAGTGCTAACACAGTTCTTTGACTTGAAAGAATCCTAACTTGCTTTCCTCTAGCACAAGTGTCGCACACTTGTCATCATTGTACTTGATGGAAGGTAGTCCGTCTACTAGGTCCTTGGAAACGAGTTTATTTAAAAGAGAAAGGCTTGCAAGTCCTAGCCTCTTGTGCCAAAGCATAGCGTCATTATCAAGAGCACTCAAACAAGTCAAATGATTTTGGGGAAGTGAAAGAACACACGCTTTATACACATTGTTGTATCGCTTCCCCCTCAATACAATATCACCAGATTTGATGTTGTTAATTAAGCATTGATCCGAAGAGAAACCAACATGATTACCTCTATCATATAATTGAGACACAATTAACAAATTATATTGTGAACCGTCTACCAAGTACACATTATCAATAGAGTGAGAGAGTGATTTGCTTATCTTACCTACACCGATAATTTTTTCAGATTTGCCGTTTCCAAATGTCACACTCCCTCCATCAAAGGCTGTAAGTGCGAGGAAGTTTGACCTGTCTCCATCATGTGCCTCGAGCAACTACTATTCAAGAACCATAGTTGATTGCCTCCTCTCACTTTAGCTTGCAAAACAGCTAAGTGTTAGTCTTGGGAACCCAGATCCACTTGGATCCCATTTTCCTTGACATGAAGGTCAACTCATCTTTTGTAATCCGCATTTGTTTAATATACAATGAGTTTCTCTCCACGGCCCTTTTTCTCAAAGGACAAACATAGCGATAATGCCTAGTTTTTTCGCAGTGAAAATAGAGTATATTTTCTTGAAGTCCAACATATTTTTTGTTTACTGGTCTAGTGACACGCTTATTCATCCATCCTAGTCCCTTTCTGTTTCGGCTATGGTGAGTGTTAAGCCAGTCAAGCGCTTCTGAGGAACTGTTCCAGCGCCTGTTCTGAGCGAGGTCAGATTCGGTCTCATGAGCCTTTTCAAGCCGCTGGTTGTTTTCACTTACCAAGGATTCTAGTCTAAGTTTCAGGTCTAGGGACTCCCTTTTCAGCCTAGAGAGATCAGTGTTAAACACTTCATTTCTTGTAGTCATAAGGTCCTTAAGCATGTCAAGGTCTTCACATAGGGCAAGGCCCTTTTCTTCTGCCTTAAGTTTCTCACATTTGAGGATTTCATTGACATGTTCAAGTTCTAGTTTGCTCTGTTCAAGCATTCTAACATCCTTTTTCAATTCAGAGCAAACATCTTTAAGCATGCAATTTTCAGAAGTTATTATCTCACATTCCTTCATTACAGTAAACAATAATTTCACAACTTTAGCTTTGCTAAAACTACGTAACCTATCCTTGGGTTGGGACAAGCTTTCGATCGATTCAAGGTCCGATTTAGACTCGCTTTTAGCCATGAGGGTCACTGCAGCTTCTTCTTTTTCTTGAGAGCCCTCTTCCTCCGAAGTTTCTCCTCAGGCTGCCATCATAGCCTTAGTGAAGTGCTCTATGGAGCTGCTTTGTTGCAACCTCTTGCCACAGTTTCGAAACTGTTCTGACCCCTGTTCTTCCTTCTGTATGGGGTAATTCTTCACGATGTGATCCTGTTTTCCACATTTGAAGCAACCAGAGAACTGATCACGATCACTGCTCCTTGGCTTGCTGGTACTCCCCTTCTTGAGGTTCCCTCCAACCTTCTTGAAGAATTTCTTAAGCTTTCAGGTTATCATGGCCATTTCTTCTTCATCCAGGTCTGAATCATCACTTTTCACAGCCTTTAGAGCAAGGCGTCGGTCTTTTCTTGTTTCTTCCTTCACCTAGGAGTTTCTCCTCAATTCGTATGTTTGAAGGTTTCCAATGAGCTCTTCCAAGGAGATCTCGTTCATCTTCTTTGCTTCCTGGATGGCTGTAACTTTCATTTCCCACGATTGAGGCAAAAACCGTAGGATCTTCCTTACCAAGTCTTCGGTGGTAAAAGATTTTCCCAACGATTTTAGCTCATTGGTGGTATAGGTAAAACGAGTGTATATATCCATCATAGTCTCTTTATCTCTCATTTCGAACAGCTAATATTTTCTCATTAACAGTTCAATCCTGGACTGTTTGACCTGGTTGGTTCCTTCATGGCTATGCGGAGGGCATTCCATATCTCCTTTATGGACTCACACTCTAAGATACGAGTGTACTCGCCTAGTCCAAGGCCAAAGTACAGCAGCTTCTTGGCCCTAGCGTTTTTCTCCATCTTTTTGAAATCATCCGAGTCGAACTCATTTGACTTCTTAGGGACGGTCTTGCCATCCTCCGTGGTCCTCATTGGAATGTAAGGACCATTCTCAATGATCATCCACAGCTCGTAGTCATCAGCCTGAATGTAATTCTCCATACGATTCTTTCACCAACTGTAAAGTTGTCCACTGAAGTATAGTGGTCGAGTCACGGACTGACCCTCCAAAATTCCTTGTGGTGCACTCATCTTTTCAGGATCTCTCAAGGTGCTAACCTAGGTTTGAGAATTCTGCTCTGACACCACTTGTTAGATTTAATTGCACAAGGACACAACAGGGGGTGAATTGTGTCTATCAACTTTTTTCGATTGTTTCAGAATACTCGTGAAAATTGTTTAGACTGCGTGTTTGGAGTGAAGCAGAAACAAAGCTAATTGCGGAAATAATAAAGGAGACATAACATTTTTACGTGGAAAACCACCTCTGGTCCAACTAAGGTGTAAAAACCACGACCTACCTCTGTAGGATTTTAACACACTTTCACTAGACGGGCCGAACACGTTACAACTGTAACACACGTGGCTCAGTCACACGCATAACTCTACCTAGGACCTTCATTACAGACACCACGTAATTTAGTGTACCCCGAGACTCTCGTTACAACAATCACGCCCAATATCTCCCAAGACTTGGACACTCTCTTATCTCACTGATGGAAAAGAGAAAAAGAAACTACCTTACTTGAATGCTTTTAAATAAGCTGAATGTAAGGTACAATACAATCCCTATTATGCCAATGTTGAAGACTCGATTTAGCAATCGCTCTGAAGGTTTTGTCACAGAAATTCAGACTCACAAAGATACTTTTTAACCCTTGGAAAACCTTGAGAAAACCTTGAGGGAGGACACGGCTTAAATAGGCATGGTGTATGTGCCGCAAGGGTAGGGGATAGAGAATTCCACTCCCACTCAACAACTTAGCAACCAAGCCCCTAACAATCTTTCCACTTGATATTTTTCCCTTATAGGATAGGATAAAATTTTTCAAAAGTCTTTTAATATTATTTTTAAGAAAAGAAACGTTTTTAGACTCTACTACTAAAATCTCTTAATATTTTCTTTAATCTTTTTAGACTAAATTGACACAGGAATATTGTCCTCATTATTTTAAGAAATTCGACAATCAAAAAATCATTTTAAAATCTTGAAACTCGTTTTTGTCTTTGACGTCAAAACACTGCAGACCCGACTTCTCAGAACTGTTTTGAGGCAGTGTTCTGAAGTACTTAAAAAACTTACAAAGTAAACGCTAAGTCAAAAATCTTCTAATTGGCATATTAAAAAGAATCTAAAAATAAAACCAATACTAAGCCTAAGACTCTTATTATCAGCTGAACTCCTTATACATATATCGACTTTGATGCTCCACGCTCATTCGAACTGCGTCAAGTATTTTTCGGATCCTGTCTCAACACACAACTCAAGCACAACATATTGACTAGTACATTTGGATTGTTATCATCAAAACCTTATACATTAATTGAGTCAACAGTAGTGTTGCTGTTAAAAATTCTATCTTGAAAATGGAAGGTTTTTCTTCTTCAGCAGGAAACCCCTAGAAGGTGGAGGTAGGGTGGAGAGTTCCATGCCAAAGTGAATACAATTCAATGGGGTTCCTATTTGGGTCTTAATTCCAAGATCCTGAGGTAGGATACTAAGGTAACAATAGCTTCAACAAACTTGGCAATTTAGAAAAGAAGCCATTGAAACTGTTGATTGAGCATGAGTTTAAGTTGAGTCCATACTCTTCTTGTAATCAGAGGTCCAATACTCCCACTTGATGACAACTCGTTGATTCAGGCACGGTTTTTTTTTTTTTTTTTTTTTTGTGTGTGTATGTTGGGGTGGGGAGTTACATACGACTGGCAGTGATGAATGGATTTAGTGAATCAAAATATTTCAATATTCGATATCTTTTGTACTTTAATTATTTTACATATATTTTAGGCATATTTTGGGGTAGTAAAAGTAAAGATACTCTTTAGTATTTAAGTGAGAATTAATTTTCCAATGTACTACAATTATTTATATTACATATTTGATCCTTTTATAGTTTATTTGATATGTTTTATGTTTCCTAATACCCCTAGGTAGCACAGCTTGATCAAAGCTTAGCTCGAACTCGGTTTGACCAAAGGCCACTGCAGCTCGGGCTTGGCACAGATCCTTGACAAACAAGCCTAAATCTAGGTAATTTACGCTCAATTCAGTTCGATGGAGCTCATTTATTTGTTTAGAAAGTAAATAACACTTTTCTGATAGTCGTATTTTCATTTCGATATTGATAATTCAAACTTCAAAGTATATTATTGATCCTTATTGTATTAAATCGAGCGTTATATTTTTTTTAAGTTAAATATATTTCAAATTAATCTCACGAAAATTAGAATCATACATGAAAAAATACAGCATGTCAAGGCTCGCCTAAGCTTGAGCATGGCAAAGTTTGACTTGGGCCAAGACTCGGTTTGAATAAGCTAGACTTGTGTTCAGACTCGACTCAATTGCTAAACAAGCCTAGCCAGGCCTAGCCAAGCTCGAGCTCTGTACAGCTCAAATACACGACCTCTACCCCTCGAAGCTTTATCTTTTTAAGCCCCCCTTTGTATAGATTTTGTGTGAGGAAGGTATCTCTTCACTTAGAAATTGCTCTAAGAACTTTCTACACAACTGTCCCCTTACAAGAATTGCTCTTTGAGAGCTACATCAATTTGGTATCGAGCAAATCGATCTTAGATGGACCCTTTTGTCTTTTTTTCACGTCTCTATCCCCCTGGCCGAAACAAAAAAAATCTCAATCCAGTGCATAACACTAGCTATTGAAAACCATCAAATTGCACCAACTAACCGCTACCCTCCTTCTACTTTGCTGGCCAAAAGTATACCAGCCAGCTGAATGTTCTCGCTGCCCTAATTTAATTTACTGTGAGCTAGTGCTATTGGTTCTCTGTTCAGTTTCTGTTGCTTCTACTGGTAGAAAGTTTTGCCTTTGCTATTACCATTTGCTACCAAATTTGCTCTTGTATTCTGTCGAGAGTTAGTGGCATATTTAGGCCTTGTTCGGTAACAACATTTGAGGTAGCATTTAGCGTTTTGATTGAATCGAAACTCTATTCTCTCAAATTTAATGTGCGCAGCGGGGCAGCGTTACAAAACAGCATATGACGTTTACCATAGTGTTTGTTAAACGCTAGAGCTGTTAATGTTTAGCATTTTAGTGCTTGCCTTCCACAGATACCCTCAACTTTATTTCTATATTATTAGGGGGACATGACTGACTCAACTTTATTTTAGAGCTTTTTCTAGGGTTTCATGATTTGCATTGTGCATGGGTGTGAAATTTGTACCACGCATGGTAGCCCTTGATTGATCCATATCACCTACAGCAATTCTATCTCTTATCTTTTTTTGCCATTTCTTCCACCAATGGTGAAGTCAGGAAATTCAAAGAGGGGTGTTGGAACTAATATTACACAATATTGTTAGATAATTGCTTTAGGATCAGAGATTTTTCTGTTTAAGTTGTTTTATTTTTTGTTAAGGAGCCCTAGATTTTAGGGATGTTATTTACTGGTTTGCTGAGTTTATTTTTCAGTTTTGAGTCATGGTATAGTGGTTGCTAAATTTAGGCCATGTTTTTTGTTTGCCTTAACTATTTAGGCATCACAAGTTGAATGGAAAAATTATCTCCCTTTGTTGCATTCCTATAGCTGCACTCTAAGTAATCTCCCTTTCTGCATTCCTAAATTTAGCAACCACGATGCCATGACTTAAAGCTGAAAAACAACTTCAACAAACCAATAAATCACATCCCCAAAATCTATGACTCCTTAATGGAAAATCAAACAACTTAAATAGAAAAATCTCTCATCCTAAAGCAATTATCTAACAGGAGAAATTATCATCTATGTGCTGTAAAAATGTAGACCTATCTGGAGGCTCTAGCTTTATGGGATGCTGTGCAGGAGGATTACGAAGTTGCTCCTTTGCCTAACAATCCTACCATGGCCCAAATCAGAAGCAATAAGGATAGAAGAACCAGGAAAGCAAAGGCCAAAGCGTGCCTGTTTGCAGCAGTTTCAACAACAATTTTCACAAGAGTTATGTCTCTGAAAATGGCAAAAGCTGTTTCGGACTACCTAAAGGATGAGTATGCTGAAGATGAAAGGATATGAGGGATGCAGGTGCTGAATCTTATAAGGGAGTTCAAGTTGCTGCAGATCCAAAAGTCTGAGACAATCGAAGAATACTTAGACAGATTGTTTGGCATAGTGAACAAGGTCAGGTTACTCGGTACCGAAGTTGCTGACTCAAAAATTATACAAAAAATTCTTGTAACGGTGCCTGAAGTATATGAAGCTCCATAACCACCTTGGAAAACACAAAGGATCTGTCCAAGATCACTTTGGCAAAGCTTTTAAATGCCTTGCAGGCACAAGAACAACGTAGGCTCATGAGGTAGGAGCGTATAGTTGAAGGAGCTTTACCTGCCAAGCATCAGGATACAGGCAAATACAGGAGGAAAAATGACAAGGAAAGTTCAGCATCAAGTAGTAAAAGCACTGGGAAAAACCAAAATCACAGGAATGGTACAAGTTCAAAGCGAAACTATCCACCTTGTCAACATTGTGGGAAACTAGGACATCCTCCATTCAAATGTTAGAAGAGGCCAGATGCAAAATGCAGCAAATACAACCAAATGGGACATGAAGCTGTAACTTGCAAAAATAAATTCCGAAAGCAAGAAGCAAAAGCCCATGTTGTATGCAATGAAGAAGAAGAAGAAGAAGAAGAAGAAGATGGTCAGATTTTTGTGGCATAGTGTTTCGCAACCAAGAGTTCTTCTGAAGCTTGGCTGATTAACAGTGGTTGCACAAACCACATGACATATGACAAAACCCTCTTCAAAGACTTGAAGCCAACAACAATCACAAAGATCAGAATAGGAAATGGTAGCTATATTCCTGCAAAAGGGAAAGGAACAGTTGCAATCACAACAAATTCAGGTACAAAGACAATTTCTAATGTTCTCTATGTACCTGATGTTGACCAAAATTTGTTAAGTGTGGGTTAGCTTCTTGAAAAAAGATTCAGTATATACTTTGAAGATTTGCATTGTGTCATTTATGATCCTTTTGGTCAAGAGACATTAAGGGTTAGAATGAAAAGAAAAAGTTTTTCATTGGATTCAATAGAGGAGGAGGTAGCGTACTGTAATGATAGTAATGCTACTGAGATTTGGCACAAAAGACTTGGTCACTGTCACCTTCAAAGGATGTTGAGGATGAATAAAATAGAGATGGCAAGAGGTTTACCGCAATTTGCTGACCACTTACTAAATTGTGCTGCTTGTCAATTTAGTAAACTAAAGAGAAAGCCTTTTCTTAAATCAGCTTGGAGGGCTTCTCAAAAGCTGCAATTAATTCACACTGATGTTAACACCATCTTTGAAAGGTAATCGTTACTACATTCTATTTATCGATGATTTCATAAAAATGTGCCAGATTTTTTTCTTGAAATTCAAGTCAGAGGTGGCTGAAGTTTTTTGGAAGCTTAAAAGGTTGGAGAAAAATCAAAGTGGCTGCAAAATTCAGATTCTGAGATCTAATAACGGGAAAGAGTATACTTCAGCTGAATTTAATTTATTTTGTGAAGAAGCTAGCATCGAACATCAATTCACAGCCCCTTATACTCCACAATAGAATGGTGTGAGTGAAAGGAGGAGTAGAACAGTTATGGAGATGGCCATATGTATCCGACATGAGATGGAGTTACCGAAAAGTTTCTAGGCAGAAGAGCAAATATCGTTGCTTTTTTGCAAAATCGACTTTCAACCAAGGCTTTGGAAGAAAAAACTCCATTTGAGGCTTGGTATGGTTATAAACCTTCACTAAACTTTCTTAAAGTGTTTGGTTGTGTATGCTTTGTTCACATTTCGCAGGCTAAAGGTGACAAGCTTGACAAGAAGGCAATTCCAAGCATCTTTGTGGGCTACAATTTAGTTTCAAAAGCCTACAAAGTTTGTCATCCCCAAACAGGAAAGATGACTATCAGTAGAGTTGTACACTTTAATGAAGAGGAGAAATGGGATTGGAAGAATCCACAATCATCATCGCCAAGAAACATTCTGAGTAGCCTACCTAAACAGCAAGTAAATGAGCAATGGCTAAACGAGATAGAAGATGATCATCCAGTCAGAGGTTAGAGGCCACTGTTAGATATCTATCAAAGATATAATGTGGCGATTTGTGAACCAGCTAACCATGAAGAAGCTCTCAAAGATCCAAAGTGGAAGAAAGCAATAGAGGAGGAGATGTTGATGATTTGGTAAAATGAAACATGGGACCTAGTCAATAGACCTGAAGACAGAAAAATTATTGGTGTTAAATGGGTGTTCTGATGGCTCTATCAACAAACACAAGGTCAGACTCATTGTCAAATGGTACTCACAAATTTTTGGTGTTGATTATTCTAACACTTTTGCTCCTGTTGCTAAATTAGACACAATCAGAGTGGTGCTAGCAATTGTTGCTCAAAAAACTTGGAAAATGTTCCAATTAGATGTCAAATCAGCATTTTTAAATGGCGTATTAAAGGAGGAAATTTATGTGCAACAACTAGAGGGCTTTGTGAAACCCGGAGAAGAAAAAGTGTATCAACTCAAAAAGGCTTTGTATGGCCTAAAGCAAGCTCCAAGGGCATGGTACACCAGAATTGATGAACACTTGCTAAGCCTTGACTTTGTTAAAAGCGTATGTGAGTCCACCCTCTATGTGAAACATAAGGGCAATGATTTCTTATCGTGTCCCTATATATTGATAATCTTTTAGTAATAGGAAATGACTTAAAGTTGGTTGAAGAGTTCAAATAAGAAAAGATGCATGCCTTTGAAATGATAGATTTGGGTCTGATAATGTATTTTCTTAGGATGGAAATCAAGCAGGCAAAAAATGAAGTATACGTCTGTCAAAAGAAGTATGCAAAGGAAATATTGAAGAAACTTCATATGGAAGAATGCAAGGCTATGAGTCTATCCATGAATCAAAAGGAAAAGTTGTGTAAAGATGATGGTTTTGATAATGTTGATGAAAGTCACTGTAGAAGCTTGATCAGATGCCTAATGTATCTCACAGCAATAAGGCCTAACATTATGTTTGCTGCAAGTCTGCTACCACGTTTCATGCATTGTCCTAATGAAATGCATTTAAAGGTTGCAAAAAGAGTGTTGAGGTACATCAAGAGTACAATTGATTATGGTGTCAAATTTAAGAAGTGCAAGAACTTCAGGTTGTATAGGTTTTCAGATAGCGATTGGGCTGTATCTGCTGATGACATGAAAAGTGCCTTAGGGTATTGTTTCAGTTTAGGTTCTAGAATTTTTTCATGATGTTCCGAAAAGCAAGATATTGTTGCACAATCTACTGTAGAGGCTGAATTCATTGCAGCAACTACAGTAGCAAATCAGGCCTTATGGCTGAAAAATATTATATGTGATTTGCATATGGAAGAGAACGGTAGCATGAAGATTTTCATTGACAATAAAGTTGTCATTGCAATCTCAAATAACCCTGTTTTTCATGGAAAGATGAAGCATTTCAACATCAAATTTTACAACGTGTGAGAGGTTCAGCAAAAGGGCGAAAGCTATAATTTATTGCAAAAGTGAAGACCAACTTGCTGATTTATTCATTAACCCACTTCCAACAAGCAAGTTCAATTTTCTAAGGCAGAAGATTGGAATTTGCAGTTCCTGAAGCAAGGAGGAGTGTTAGACAATTACTTTAGGATCAAAGATTTTTCTGTTTAAGTTGTTTTATTTTCTGTTAAGGAGTCCTAGATTTTAGGGATGTGATTTACTGGCTTGTTGAGTTTGTTTTTTAGTTCTGCGCCATGGCATAGTGGTTGCTAAATTTAGGCTATGTTTTCTGTTTGCTTTAACTATTTAAGCATCACAAGTTGAATGGAAAAATTATATCCCTTTGTTGTATTCCTAAAGCTTCACTCTCAGTAATCTTCCTCTGTTTTTCTATTTTTCATATATTTTTTGAACATATATAAAACTCAATAGCAGTCATAAACTGAAATTAAATAATGATTATATTACATCTAATCTAATTGTCCTCGATGAGACCTCATATTTTGAAAGCCATGAAAGATATCATCAATAGATACACTTTTAGACAAATCATCCTCAAAGTAAGTGATAATAGTATCATTCAAAAGCTCATCTGGGATTCCGTTGCGCAAGTTGGTCTTGATATACTTCATCAAAGAGAACACTCTCTCAATTGTTGCTGTAGAAACTAGTAGAATCAATGCCAACTTGAACGATAAGTACATGTGAGGAAAGCTCAAATGCTTCTTTTTTTTTAATCATCCTTGTAGAGAGTTCACCACGTCCATTTAAGTTAGAGAATCTCTCATCATCACGCATGTTATCGATGTAAGTGTCCAACTCAAACCCAAAGGCATCAATACCTAATTGAGGATGTCCAACTCAAAACCAAGTGTCCAACTCAAAACCCTTCAATATGAGAATGTCCATTTGCAACCCCAACATGAGTCAATTGAAATTGATGGGCAAAGCAATGAGCATGATGTGTCGATGGATTTTCTTATAAAATCAAACTTCTAAGCCCATTGATGTGTCCCCCTCATATTACTATCCCCATCGTACCCTTGTCCTCGTATTTAAGATGGGCTCAAAGATAACTTAGCAAGCACAAAATATATTTCTTCTTTTAATGACAATGAGGTATGACATGAATAAGGCTACCCAAGTGCGCCATAACAAACCCCATTTGATCAACATATCTCAAAACAATAGCCATTTGTTGTTTATAAGAGGCATCATGGGATTCATGCTTATAAGAACCTCCATCACATTCAAAATCAGATTGATACCCATTGTTGGGTTTTTGGATAGTGAGTGCCCAAGTACGAACAGAGCAGAACATGAAGCAGAGAATACAAAGGGAGTTTATCTAACTATCTGCAAGGCATAAGTTAAAAAAATTTGAAAAAAATAAAACTTCAAAAATGAAGTTTGGAGGAATTGAACTCATGCCATCAAACACAACAAACACCACCAAGGAGCACCTGGACCACAGAGCCAAGCACAACTTCATGTCCACCTTCAATTTATTTGTTATATATACTAAACATCTAATTTTTTAAATTTCTAACATATTTTTCTTTTTTGAGAGGGGTGTTAGGTGACAACACTGACACTACGGTGGCTACACCACTTCTTCCATGCATATACCATAACAACAACAACAACAACAACAACAACAACAACAACAACGATGATGATGATGATGATGATGATGATGATGATAGTAGTAATAATAATAAAAAAAATATAATCATTATAATAGTAAACAAGAATACTAGTCATGTCCCTTTTGGTCATTTTATATTCATCTGATATGACCAAACATTTTTTATAAACAGCTATCAACTACCAGCTAAAATATAACCATTATCTGCTACTGAAGCAGTTGTTTGCCATCCAAACAACTCTCCACTACTTTAACAACTAATTTTGCTAAACAGGACCTTAGATTTATACATTGTCATGGTCTTACTAAAACCAACATTATCACTGGGACAAGAACTTCTGAACTAACTTTTAAAGGTTGCAACTCAATTGTAAACTCCGCTATCATCTCCCAAACATCTTCTCAAGTTGTAAAGTTGGAAGCCTTTTGTATCAAGTACATCAGGCATTTAGGCCCTCCAAAATCTATATAAGATGCCCTAGTGCTTCTATAGAGTGGAAGTCCTAATAATAAATCATGCAAATGAATGAAATAAGGATAGTCAGGTTAGCCTTGCTTCATGCCTTTCTAAGCTCATCCCAATTACAGCACCAAATTCTCCTTTTGGAGATAAGCCAATGAAGAAAGCCTTTAGGTTAATGTATCATCTTTTCAAGCCCTAACTGATTGTGCTAGCAAATCATACCATAGGAGGCTTCACATACTTAAGTATAGGGTGAAAGCTAAGTCTTATGTAGTAATGTTAGATCTTGAATGAGATGCTGATGTCCTGGATATGCTTCACTACTATCTTTAGCATCCATTATGGATGATCATCCTCCTATGATGATGTCATACATAGACAATATCCTTACCGGTATTCTTGACGATGCAGATGACTTTTGTTTCAATTTCTTGTTTCCATGCTCTCTTGCACTCAATCTATGAGTAGTACTATTCCATACATGGCTCAAGGCATCAATATAAGGGTCTCACAATTATCTACATCTTAGATTCCTGTATATCATACTATTCCATTTGTTTACCAATTTATGCAAATGACAGGGAATGACCTTCAAGGAGGTGACAATGATCACATCGAAATAAAAACCGTACAAAGGGCTGAATTTAGAAATCTTGAATTGTATATTGTTTTTGTTATCTGGAATTTAAACATGTGGAGTCAATGCTAGAGTACCAACATCTTCACTTTAGAGAAGCATCAATAGGAATTGCTCTGATATCGAATTGATATAGGTCACTCTTAGAGCACATCTATAAAAGACATAGTTGTAGATGCCTAAAAATGGCATCTTGGCTTTTATAAAATGCCCGCCCATGCCCGCTTATTCCTAAAAAGGGCTGAATTTAAAAATCTTGAATTGTATAAGATAGTTGTAGATGCTCGGATACCGAATTGAATTTTATATTATTTTTTCTTTTTTGATATTTCTAGTAGGTTTTTAGAGATTTTTCAGTTCTAGGTGAATTTTTGTGAAATTTTTAGAGTTTCTAGAATTTTTTGTAATTTTTAGAATTAATTTTCTATTTTGATTTTTCTATATTATTCTAGGCTAGAAAAAAATATGATCATCTTCTCCTTGATTTTGCTGAATTTTCTACGTATGTTATTCTGAATTTGGAGTTATTATTTTCTATTTAATTTCTTTTTACCTTTTTTTGATTTATTTTCTATTTTTGTCTATTAAAAAAATCCCAAAAAAAGAAAAAAAGAAAAAAGAAAAGACCAAAAATACTTTAGTGGGTGTCGGCATTGCATGATTAGTTAGGTTAGAAAGGTTAAGAGAAGAAGACTTGCTACGATTGAACCCGAACCCAAACTGCAACCCAAATGTGAACATGGATTGAAAGAAATGGTACAAGAGAGACCATTAAGTGATATTTTTTTATCCTCCAATGACCACTTTGCTATTATGCTTTAACATACCTGACCTAGGACCAAATGCGACTTTGAACTGAGACCTCGTTATACTCAAATGCTCCTTAAATTCACTGGTTTAGAGGATGCATATCTAGTTTTATAACATTTGTCATCAAATATGAGCATCAATTGAACAAGGAAAAATACTAATGCGTTACGGGAACATTACCTTTATATATCATAATGATTTCAACAAATATATGAAGATAGAAGGAGCTAATTCAGAAGATGTATTTGATATTGGAGTTGAAAAGTTTCTATCAGAAAAAGGAAAGAGATATTCACATGAATTATTTAAGAAGTGAGATTCAGAGCATTTGAACTTGATGAAGATTTTAATGATTATCCAGATAATGATGAACTTGAAGACATTATTGGAGATGAAGGCATGTAGATTCTCAATATGGACGACCAGTCTTGTTAGCATTAAGTGCTTTAAAAAGTTACTGCATCATTATGTGTTATCTTGTCAAGTGTCAAGTCAGTAAATATAGTCATTAGGGCATCCTATGTAGTCAACATCATCTATAAAAGGAGAGGCTGAGTGTAATAATATCATATAATAGCATGTGTATTGCAGCCATTAAGGTATCCTATGGAGCATATCTTTTTTCTCTAAAAGGAGAGACTAAGTGTTATGAAGGCATAGTCATTTGAGCATACTTAAGCAAATGAGAAGTCGAATTTCTCCATTTCTTTATGAAAAGCATTTCTAATGAAACTTAGTTGTTTAAATCTCTCTTCAATCTTTCCATTGCAATATTTCCACTTTCAAACTTTCAATAAACGAAGTCTCCCAATAGGGAACACTATTTAATCAAACCTTTTGTCTTAAATATTATAATTTCTTCATTAAAGTTTCACCATCCTTAAAAATATAAAACTTGATTAACGACAATAATATGAGGTAAAAAAGAAACAAATCTGTATTATGCATGATCTAAGAAAAGCGTAGCTGAGATTAGCAATCTCTGCAAACTGGAAGTTAGAGAAACGCCAAGATTCAATGTCGGCTAAGTTCAGGTAACACTCAAAATTCTCTAAGCAAGTTTTATTATTTTGCTAAGTATGATGGGCCTATAATTATAGAAAATATAATATTTATGATATAAGTTGTAGATTATGATAATTGGTGCCCGTAAATCATCATAAAAGTTTAATCAATTGAAGCAAGCATATTTTCTAGAAAAAAAAAACCGTAAAAATAGTTTCATTGCGAATTCTGCCCAAATTTGGGGACTTTTCCTAATTTCAAAAAACTGCGGGTCGAAAGAAAACAAAAGTTTGAAAGGTAGTAAAAAATCAAAGCATAAGACCTCAAGACACTTAAAAATTGGGTTAGAAAGGTGAGACTCGAAAAAATTAATGACATATATGTCAAAGTATTAAAAAGTCAACTATTCATCCTTTGTGCATATCAGGTCGCAAGGTCCTTAGAGCAAGTTCAATGGTGAGCCATTTTTTGGCTCACCAGTTGGGTCCTACCACTGCCACATCAACCCTCTCTTCAATTTTTTGCCTCACAATCCTCACTCTCTCTAATGGAAGGCTCACAACTTTTCCTCACCAAATAAAATAATACATATGGACTCCACACCTGATCATATTAATTTGTTTTATTTTTTTGGTTTGGTTGGTTATTTGGGTTAATTATTTATAGGAAAAATAATTTGGACATAATAATTTGATAACACAATAAATTGGAGGTGATATTATTATTTTTGTGAACAGTACAAGAGTTTGAATAACAAAATGAACACATGCCTAAAATATAGTAAGTGCAATAGTTCGATAAATAAATTAAAAAATATACATTGGTTGACATGAAACAAAATAAAAATTAAAGTATGTGAACAATTTAAAAGTGACTTAAATATGATGATGAATGAAGACAAGTGATTTTGTTAGGAAAAAAGTAACCTGTCTTGCGTTTTTTGTTTTTTGGTTGCTTATTTGGGTTCCATTTTGTTTGGGAAAAAATAATACGCACGTAATAATTATCATGCACAACTAATGGAAAAAAAACACACAAGAGTTCCAATGAAAAAAAAAAATTCACACATGCTTGAAATTAGCAATTACAAGAGTCTGATACTGAATGAAACATAAGATACATTGGTTGACATGATCTGAAAAAAAAAAAATTACAATAGTTGAACAATTTTTAAAAAAATTACAATATGAAGATCAATCAACTATCCACTGCCGCCGACCCGAATTTCACTTCCATATTTCCTCAATCAAGTCCACTTGGAGAGCTAAATGCGTTTTGGAGTTGCGAACTTGGCATCATCGTTCAAAGTACGTCCCATAGCGTGAATGGTGGTCGTAGTTAACAATAGGCTCCGGGACAGTTCCCCCAACAACGTCGTAGTCAAATGCAAGCTCGTAGTTATCCCGCTCGTTCTCTGCGATCATGTTATGGAGTATCACACATGCCCTCATAATAATACAAATTTCTGTTTTATCCATGAGACAAGTGGGGCCACATACAATGCAAATCGAGATTGTAACACCCCGAAGGCTCGCTCAACGTCCTTCCTTACTGATTCTTGACGTTCTGCGAATAGTTTTTTCTTCAGCCCTTGGGGAAGTGGGATCGTTTTGACAAATGTTGCCCATTGTAAATAAATTCCATCCGAAAGATAGTATCCTATGTTGTACTCGTGCTCATTGACGACATACTCACATTTAGGAGCCCGATCCTGATATATATCTTAGAAAACAGATGAACGATCAAGGACGTTGATGTCATTGAGATTTCCAGGCAACCCGAAGAACGCATGTCATATCCAAAGGTCATATGATGCAACGGCTTCAAGGATGATTGTTGGCACCTTGTAAACTTGCTTTTGAAATGATGCCCTCCAAGCCGTTGGACAATTCTTCCACTCCCAGTGCATGCAATCTATACTTCCCAACATACCGGGAAAGTCACGGGCTTCAGCAACTTGCAGTAAGCGATCAACATCAGCTTGATTTGGTTTTCTTAAGTACTGCTCTCCGAATACGTCAACGACGCATGAGGCGAACTTTTTCAGGCATTCCATTGCGGTGCTCGCACCAATCTTCAAGTATTCATCAATGCAATCAGCTGCTACACCATAAGCAAGCATTCGCATGGTTGTGGTACATTTCGTTAATGGCGACAACCCACGTTTTCTTGTCGCGTCGTACCTCACCTGAAAGTACTCTGAATAATTGCCGAGTGCTTCCACAATGCGGAGAAATAAATGCCTCTGCATTCTGAATCTGCGGCGAAAATGATGTCCCTTGTACACTGCATCTTCGGCGAAGTAGTCTTGGTATAAGCGGTAGTGGGTTGCTTCTCTGTCTCTCTTAGTACAACTCTTTTTCATTCGACGAGTAGATGCTGATGGCATCATCTCTGTGGCTACTTCCCTAAGTTGTAGAAGGAGCATCATTTGTTGTTGCACTTGTTGTTGATATTGGAGGTACGCCCCCATGACGGGGATCATGACATCATTATCTGATGAAGAAGAGGATGATGATGAGGAGGACGATGATTCCTCCTCAATTGCTTGTGTGTCCATATTGAAATTATCCATTATAAATAACCTGTGCAAATAATTATTATTATTCGTTAATGTACAGAACAGTAACCATTTTGTTAACAATAAATAGTAGACACACCCATTTTGCATAAGTTGATATCATTACATCACTACACCAAACTCACGTCTAATACAACACATGGACAATAAAGCCACATTGTTACAACATAGGATGAAGTACATAGTTCTCGCATTCTATAAAATTAGGGGGGAGGGGGGACATATTATTGCTGTGATGATGAGTGCCCCAATCTCCTCGCAATAATGTCCGATTTCCGTTGCTCATAGTAAGTCGCTTGTTCAGGACCCATTGTGGAGGTGTCAGTCATCATTATTCTTTCCTCTTCTCGCATCAGCTTCATTTCCCTCATCATTATCTTCTGAGCTTTTTCTTGTTTAACTGTGATGATGAAATCCTTGAACATATCATTCATATCACTGTTGGCACTCTTTATCTGCTGCAGCTTAGTTGTTACGCGATCAACTACGGCGTTGTTCGCCATTTGTTTCATCCTTCTCTTTGCCGCTTTTCGGCCTTCCGATCTTTCACCTCCACCGACACCTTCATTTTCGGTCTCTTCAGTGTCGGGGTTGGACCTTTTTGATGATCCTGACCCTGACTTAGGTGGATCAGATATCGCATGCCATTTGGGCTGGTCCTTGAACATCTCATACCAATGTTGCAACTCAAACTTCTTCTGTGTACGCTCAGCGTACAATCTGTGGGCCTCTTGCAGAATCCTTGCATCATTCCACCCACTAAGGTTACTACGTTCAACTTCATGCATAATACCTGTCCATTTGTTCACTATTGGGGTGCACCGAAGCCATCGGCTGTTACATGTCTTTGAAGTTTATGCTGATGCCCCCTGTGGACGGTACTCATTAAAAGTCGAGGCCACCCTATTCCAGAAGCTAGCCTTCTTTTGGTCGGCCCTGACAATAGGATCTGTGCCTACATTTATCCATGCCCGAATAAGTTGTTGATCTTCATCAACGGTCCACTTTTTGGCACCACCACCTGTTGCTCCCATTACTTCCTCCCCATCCCCCTCATCAGTACTTACCTCAATATTTGTCCCAGACTGGCCCCGCCCGACTAATGACCCCATTGGTGTGGATGAGGGGGTGGAGTTGCTCCCCGTAGAAAGGTCATTTCGATAAGGAGGTGGCGGTGGATAATAAGGAGGGTAGTACGGGTATTCACTCCCGTGCACATTGAAAGGTTCAGTATGGGTTGATGTGTAATATGGTGGAGGATATGGTTGAGATTCTGACTTGAACCACCCGGAATCCTCGAGGTAAGGTGTGGCGGATAATATGAATGATGCGGATGATGGTGGTGGTTTTGTGGGAGGTACGACGCATGGGGAATGTGTACGGGAATTGGGGGAGCACTATTCCCCCCAACTTGGGGTGAATCATCGCCCTCAAGCAAGCTCATAAACGAGGGGGGAGTGTTAGGGTTCATATTTCAGATGAAGTTAGCGCCTACAAATTTATAATTAATAGTGACTTATAGTAATTGAAGGTCATATTTCAGATGACGTGTAATATTTAAACTTTATTCTCATAGTGCTTCATAACATATACTAAAAAAGAAAACCATTCATACTATTTTCAAGTCACATATTACATTTAATTATCATAGTAATTAACATATTTATTTTAGTAATATACACTTAAAAAGTATTTCATTCATTTTATGAAGTTCATATTAATTTTAATTATATCATATTAATTTTAATTATCATAGTCATTATCATATTCATTTTTGAAAACATTAAAATATGCATAATTTCTTCAACATGCCAAAAAATATTCTACCACCCTATAATATTCATTTCAACAACTAATACACCAACTATATTTACAAACATGTTCTCCGAATTATTGCAAACTTATTCTACAAATATATTTATTTCAACAATTACCAATTTAATTATCCTAACTTCATCAACATGCCCAAAAATATGATAACAATATTCTCATAGTGTTTCCTGAAACATTTAATCATATCGCTAAGTTAATAACATATAATCACAACATATAATTAAATTTTAATTATCTCCTACTTACACAAATAACATTTACAAATTTCAAATTAATCTTTCAATTATATTGTTCATGTCGCTACTACTACAATAATAAAATATAATGTTTTTAACATTTAACATATCAACTACTACATAATAATTTTTTCTAACGCATTAAAAATTAAATAGCAACTTACAATTTCCTTCAGTAGTTTGTTGATTCGAAGAGCAACTTGAACTTCTCTACAAATACAAACAACAACAACGTTACAAACTAAAATTACCAATTTTTAAAGTACAAAATAAAGAATTTAACACAATTGAATTTATAAATTCTTACTAATTTCTTCACTTCGTTGTTGCTAAAATGTCTCACTAGAGAGGAAAAAACTATACAAATTTCTTCATTTCATTAACATATTCATTAACATATAATTCTTTTCACAACATCTCATAGACTGATTCCCACTTTTATGCCCACTTTTAATAACATCACTAAAATTATTCTACCAAAACATTTGAAAAATAAAATCATAGCTACTGTATTAAAAACATATAATCATTATAAAATTTAATATATGAACAAAATATAAACACCAACAAATTTTTCCACAAATACAAAAATAACAACATTACTCATATAAAATATCAAGTTGAATATATAACATTAAGCATTTACGGAAACTAAAAATATAAATTCTTTCTGTTGCTTTCACTCCTTCCTTGATATAAAAACTGAATACAAATGCACCAAAAAATGAACAATTTTCACCAGAGGAAGAGGAATTGAAGGAGTTTGTGAGCGAGATATTAAACTGATGAAGCATCATGTATTTATAAACATAATTCATACACACAAAATGAAAACAAAAATTTTTCACATGGGGACATGAATTCAATGGTCACAATGCTTTGCCGCACTGCCCTGCCATTCAGCTTTGCAGACCATGTGTTGTCACTTGTCAAAATAAAGCTGCCCTGGTCAAAAAAAAAAAAAAAAAAATGGTCAACCCCCCAAAAACGACGTCGTTTTTGGGGGGGAACAGTCAAAAAAAATTGACCGAGGCTCCTCGTGGCCCGCACCGCCTCGCCGAGCCCCCGAGCCAAGCCAACTACTGCAAGCTTCCGAGCTGACTCCTCCCTCGCGCGCCTCTCTCTCTCCTCGCGCGAGCAAGCCGCTGGACTTGCTCTTAGTTGCTAAATTCCCCCCCCCAAAAAAAAAAACATGTGGATTTTTATTTTCTAGTAATATCGCGCTCATACACATTCGAGGTAGGGGCTGCATGATATGAAATTGAGATTGTTCATAAAATGCTTGTACTTATAGTCAGACAAAAAGAAAAGGGGGGGCAAAAAAAGTTAAAAAAACAAATCATGCAGACAATAGTTACATCTACTTTTTAAGAGGATTTTACCGTTCAAATAGAGTTGTGGCTGGTGGAACTTAAGTTTTGCGTCAAGGTGAAAGCTAATAATGTTCGAATTTCGAGCCATCCCTACACTTAGCAGAAAAAAGAAATCATGGTGTCCCCCACCCACACCACCACTGCCAAAAAGGAAGAAAGTCAATGAAGCAAAATAACAGGGGAATACCATCTAGAATCATAGTAAGATTCAACAAAGATTCAATAAATTATGGCTGTTGTTTCCCTCTTAAGCAAGGTCTCGTGCTCAAGTCTTGTAAATGGAGAAAATCTATTATAGCAGAGTTCCACCCTTATTGGGCAAATAATAACCCGACTCTAGTTAAATAGAGGATCCAAAACCCAAAAAAAAAAAAAAAAAAAAGATTCAACAAAGAAGAAGGTTATGGCAATCCTTGAAATAATAGGTTTTTACTTCAAGTTATGGCCTAATACTAATCCAGATATGACTCAAATCAAAATGGCAAATTCCCCAAGACTAGTTTTCTTTTTTGAATGAATCACAAATCTATGTTTCTATATGTGCAGGAATTTTTGGCTTCCTTTTTCTTTACAACAAGTTTCCATGCATAATGCAAACCCCCCCCCCCCCCCCAAAAAAAAAGAAGACTAAAATCCCATAATTAGAATGGAATCTACCTTTCCTAATTAGTGGTAACTGAAAACTTTTTCTTTTTTTTTAGTTTGAGCATTATATTCATGTTACAATACTCACATCAAGTAATTTTTCCGACTTTTCCCCCCTTGAAGGGTCCTAAAAGGCTAAAATGATCGATGAAGTTTTTGTCATTGATAACACAGTCACACTCATGCCATAAGGGCTTCAGGTCAATATGTTTTCCGAGGTCTGTATTCCCAAATGCACTAGAGAAGTCCTAAATAATTCTTCCTTTAATTTTTGAAGGTTTTTTTTTTTTGGGGGGGGGGGGGGGTTGTTTTGGGGGACGGAGGGCTTCTGGAGAAGCAAAATTACTACAATAACAGCTATGAAAGTGATGTACCGAAGCCAAAAGGTAATAACAGTCATTACTGCATGGCACATGACATGGTGGGGCAATAAGCACGGAAAACTGCAAGAGAGTCCGAATATCCGAACCAGATCCCAAGGAATAACATATGACTATGAATGAGCCATTAAAGCCTACGGAACATTAATTGGCCTTCCAAACAAGGATCCTTCTGACACTAAATGAGGATGCTTTTCTGCATGCTGGATTATAAGAAAGAAAAATTTAGGTTATTGGCTTGCAAGCTCAAGAGAAGCCTGCCACTTCCTGATGTTAGACAAGGACCAAAAGGGCGCTGAGGTGCTAAAGTGGAAACTATTTAAAAATTGCAAATTATTAAACAGATCAATTTTGACAGTTATTTTTATTTCTCCCAGATAAGCAAAATCCCATGCCAAAGCGGGGACCTCAATAGATCCTATGGGGTTCAAAGAAAAACTATACAGTTGATTAATCAGTAGATATATTAGAATTCGGATGATGTTGCTGTGTCCACCCACCGGCAGGCATCTCAAGGTCTGGTCTTGAGTCTTCTGAAGGTCCTTCTGGAAATGCATCAGGATAAGTAGCTAAAATTCTGGCTTTCATGCTTCTCAACTTCAAAAATATGTGATCGAGGTCTGCCTTCATTGATTTCAAGAGACGAGTATTTCTTGAAAAGTCAGCCATGACATCTGTAAAGCAATTCTCTGAGTATTCATTGAAATGAGATAGCACTGCATTGCCGTCCTGCAATCTTCCCAATATGAGGTCCTGTGTTTGCTTAAGCGATTTAATAGCCTCTGCATCAATTAGGGTTCGGAATTCACGGGAAACCTCACTGGCTGCAGCCCTTATTGATGCCTTATCTGATTCTCCCATTTCTGAGTTATTGACAGTGAAAGAGAAGCAGCACATTAGTCCAAAGACAATTTTATTTTCCCAGGGCTGGGGGCACATATCAGTTTCCCCGCCCGGGGGGATTCAAGAAGGATCTTGTAGAATCATACCAACGTCATGTTAATCGACACAAGATTAGAAGGATCTATAGAAATATAAAGAAACTGCCCCCCCTGCTGTGTTTCATCGCATTTAATAAGAGAATCAGAGAAAAAGAAAATAATTTAGCTTTAGCCTTCCGTGGCCTAAGAAAATGAACCGTTGGCTCCCACTTTCCTTTCCCACCAAATTTGGAATGAAAGGAAGGAGAACAAGGTGCACAAGAAAAGCTGCCCCTTATTTCTCTCCTTACCAGCTAACACAAGCAAGTCCGTCAAAATTTTAATTAAGCCAAAAAATGAATGACTTCCTTCTCTCTCTCTCTCTCTCTCTCGCTCCTTCTCTTCCTTTCTCGTATTTTCTCATCATATGAGAGAAGTGGGAAACCAAACACGCTCTAGAAAGCAACAGGCAGAATGCTTTGCCTCCCTCATTGCTCCCCCAGCCACACATGTCGTGGCTAGTGACACAGAAGCCTCCTTTCTCTTGTACATTTCTACAAACCTTTATGAATCTAACATTCCATACACATCGATCAGTCACATACTATTCCAACATTTACGAATAACTTTGAACAATTGATGCAGTCTTTGGTCTGAACTGAAATAAGACCCATATTCATGATAATTCAATTATCCGCAATAGATTGCTTGACATCAAATTTATCGTGATCAAGCTTGTAATATAATCAAAATCACTCTTGTTTAGAGTAGTAAATCTGTTAACACAAGAGTAATAAGTAATCGTTCTTTCGTATAATTGTCATTTACCACTAGCAAAGTATTGCTTACTGAAACTCGAGCAATAAACTTCCAGGCATGGGGGTGAGGGGTCAAGCAATAAACATACCTTTCATGTGCGTTTGTGTGTGTCCAATCCTCTTTCTAGGCAGTATGGAAAAAGAAACAGAGAAAAATCATTAGAACAATGAAACCGAATCCCCCTCCCCCACCCTAAGAATAATTCTTGCTCCTCCATTCCATCTCTTTATCTCTACTTTGTCACTTGCACTCGCCTCCTTTGGTCACCCTTTTGTTCTCTATCAATGTCCAAGTCCATTTCTACTGAAACGAACTCCATTATACAATGCTTATAGGGAACGAACAAGCTGCCTTGCGGGCCTACCTAGATTGAGTGGGCACCTTAGCTGTTACAATGCTTTAATTGAAATGATTGTATTAAGAAACTCGTAAATGCAATATTTCTAAATGTAAATGACAAAAATTCTTTTCCGTTGAAATTTCTATAATCTATCCCTGTCGTCTCCTCAAACATTCATGTGCATTACCATCTTCATCATAGTGCGATAGCAGTGATATTGTGCATGCCTGATCTAAGTCCTTTCAGGTCATATTGACGTGCCAATACATCTTTTTATTCCATTAGTTTCCCTGATTTGTAGAACATAGTATTATAGCTGTTTTTCCATCAAAATGCACACATGATTATTGTAGTACTTATAACACATGTGCTGTATGCATCTACAACAGGCAGATTCATGACACCAAAAAGATTGATTCAAAAGAATCAATAATCACAAGCAAAATTTGAAAACTCCATTATAAAAACCAGCCAACAAAAAGTTCTTTCACTGAAATTGCGTAGGATTTTTTATGGGCTTTTTACCAAACTTTGCTACCAGTGTCATCTCATTTAAAGAAAGACATTATGGTAGTGTTTGGTTTGGAGGAAGGAAAATGGTTTTATCGAAAAATCATATTCCATGAAAATGTTTTTCCAAGGAAAATAGATTTTCATATGAAATTTTTCACCGTTTGGAGCAAGGTAAATAATTATTACATGACATTCATAGTTTTCGTTACTATTCGCCCCCCGGCCCCCCCTTCTTTCAAAGGAACTATACTATTTATTCAAGATTGGCAGCGGGGAGCATATTAGCCAGTGCAGTGAAAGAGAAAGAGAGGGAAAAGAAGAAAAAGAGAGAAAGAAGAAGAGAGGGAGTAAAGAACCGATAACAAAGGTGTGGTGAGTTCACCAAAATGAATATACGAGTTGAACAAAATGAATGTACAAGTTCACAAAAATCCATGCCCAAATTCACGAGAAGGAAGTGAGAGGGACTAAAACCCATAGCATGCTGTTCTGTACTCCATAAAACGATTTCAAAGGTGTGGCCGAATAGGTTGAAGAAGGCATTACCTGATATCTCAATGTCCACTCCTTACGGGCCGATATATTGGGGATAACATACTCCTAGCTTTTGAATAAGTAGAGCACTACAAGAGAGCGGGTATCCGTATCTCCCTAAGATGTGTGCTCAACATGGACTTAAGGAAAGCATATGATTCAGTGGAATGGCCTTACTTGGGTGAGGAAATGACGGTGTTGGGTTTCCCATTGAGTTTTGTAAACTGGATTCCCACTTGCATCAACATGGTCTCTTACAGCATACTACTCAATGGTAAGTGTCTTCCCCACCCCCCACCCCCGGCTACTAAGAAAGGGCTACGTCAAGGAGAGCCACTCTCGCCCTATTTGTTCACTATAGCAATGGAATATCTTTCTAAAAGTTTGCATACAATTGCCAAGGTCTCTGACTTCAATTTCCATCCTCTGTGTGAAAACTTCAATTTCACTCACCTCATATTTGCCGATGATTTACCTTGTTAGCTAGAGGGGACCTTATGTCAGTGTAGTTACTCATTTCACGCTTCAATAACTTTGCTAAAGTCTCTGGCATAATGACAACTTTGGAGAAAACAGAAGTGTTTTTTGGGGCATACCTCATATTGTCCACATCCACCAGCAAACAACTAATGTGCATAAAAGGCTCTCTACTAGGGAGATACTACGGAGATACTAGGGAATTCCTCCCATTAGCAGGAATCTTTCAGTGGCCCAATGGACTCCTCTTGTTGATAAGGTAACTGCACAGTTAACATCCTGGACAAGCCTTTTTTTAGGGAATTCCTCTCATTAGCAGGAAGCTTTCGGCGGCCCAATGGAATCCTCTTGTTGATAATGTAACTGCACAGTTGACATCCTGGACAAGCCTTTTTTTAATCATATGCGGGGATTGCAATTACTTCAGTCTGTGATTACATCTCTTCAAGTGTTTTGGGACAATTTTTCATATTCCCCAAGCCAGCGTTAAAGGCCATTGAGGAAAAGTGTAGAACCTTTAAATGGACGGGCAAATGCTCTGATGGTAGAAATGCTCCCACTGTGTGGGAACAAGTACGCACGCCTAAAGCATTTGGTGGGCTTGGACTTTTTAATTTGCAAATGTGGAATGCAGCTGCAATGGGAAAAATACTATAGTCAATGTGTTTTTTGAAAGATAGGCTTTGGATCAAATGGATGCACAGTTGTTACACAAGGAAGGATGGGATTTTGGATGTGAAGATCCCTTCTCAAGCATCTTGGCCCATCCAGAAAGTGTTTAAATCTAGAATGAAACTGTAGCGTGTTGTTGGAGCCCAGCCTGTTGCCTATAAGATAAAGCAGGGCTACATTTCCTTGCTGGATACAACCAAATGGAATGGGCGTAGCATGGTGTGGTCTAGCATTGTAGTACCAAGACATTCCTTCACACTTTGGCTTGTAACTCACCAAAGGCTTCTTACCAAAGACACCAGGATAAAGCCAGGTTTAGGGTGTACAAATGACACCAGTTGCATATTGCGCTCTTCTGAAAAAGAGAGCCATAAACACCTCTTTTTTGAGTTCAGTTTCTCCTCTATAGTTTTGGGGGGGCTGTTCGTCACTGACTACATATTAGCCCAGGGCAGGTTTGGGGACTCTGTTCTGATTTGGTTCAACATGTAAAGCAAGCGGCAGTAGCCGCTATAGCAGCTACAGTCTATAGCCTGTGGAGTGAGAGAAACCTGAGAATGTTTTTCAAGAAAGAGAAGACCAGCAGCCCAGCAGCCCTTCTCATACATGAAATTCAGCTAAACATCCATTTGAGAATTGGAGGCAGCAAAAACAAGAAGATCCAGAAGTTCTTTTCCAGTATAGCAGATGATAACTCCTAAGTTTTTTAGGTGCACAGGGCATGCCCCCAGTGGGATTATGTAACTGCAGGGGTGTGAAGTTCACCCCGCTTTGTACCTGACTGCCATCTCTCTTTTTTGGAAGTAATATACTAATTTAGTTACCCCCCCCCCCCAAAAAAAAAAATCACCAAAATGAAAATACAGGTATACAATTTCACGAAAAAGATTGTATTAGTTCAAAAATAATTGCCCGAGTTTACTAGGATGAATATGCGAGTTCGTGAAACCAAATGTCCGATTTACCAAAAACTTCAAGAATTTCAGGATTTTGTACAAGTTACACAAAGTTCACCAAAATAGATGGAAAAGTTCACTAGAGGAAATGTACAAAGTTCACTAAAACAAGAGTGTAAATCCACCAATACGGATGTCCGAGTTTGCTAAAATGAACGTACACACTGATGTCCTAGTACACCTAAAACTCAATCGAATTCTTAAATACAAGAATGAAGCTTTGGAAATGACATTCGAACTCTCCAATGTCTTAATCATAATTTACCACCTCTAATGTACAAATTCACTAAATGATAGAAATTCAGCAAACTATTGATCACTGATTGCTAGCTTCAAATGGCAGTTTTAAGCTGCACCTATTGATCATCTCTAAATGCAGTTTATATGTCAGGCACAAGAATCTAATATTTCTTCTTGATGTCAGATATGAACAGCAGTCCATGCAGGAATATTATTTCACATAACTTGATGCCATGTTATTTCACCATGACATTCCCTGCTCAAGAACATAGCAAGGCTTCATCATAACAGCAAGACATAATCAGATTGGATTTCACAGAACGAGACAGGCAGTTTTAGTGCATGTAGTTGCTTTTGAGTAGCACTAGATGAGATAAGAGGGGTGCTAGTGAAACTGTAATTTTTCTAGGAAGTTAGGGTGAAGATCCGCTTCAACTCTCTTTGCCACATTGATGTCCACTTCTAGGAGGCCAAGGTATTACTCCTGCTTAATTCTCGCATTTCTTATGCTACTACTGTGTTTTGTCTGCTCTGTTGTTTCTGTAATCAAATGCACTTCTGGCAGTGTTTAGGGCGAAGCACCCATGTTCCCTTGTATTATTGGTCATGAAGTTGCAGGTATCTCCATTTCCCTTGTCATATTATCTTTTGTTACATGTTCAGACTGCACTTATTCCCCATCCTCCCCCAAATTTAGAACACCAGCATCAGACAAAAAATTACCATCGCTGAACCTAACTACCTGTCGCATATGCCTGACAATGGTCTCAACTGCCTGCCTTTATTTTGGAATTTTCTAATGTGTCCCTCCCTCGAGACTTCATAAGTTCTGATAACTAAAAATATCCGTCTCCATCAACATGCAACACTTAAGAGTTATCTTCGTGACTTTTAGCATGTTTAAGACCTCATCTTCAGCCTAGCTCTTTCGACCAACTAAGGCCCTGTTCTTTTCATAGGTCTTTTTGAATTTACCAACCTCAACCCACTTCAACCTACTTCAACCCACTTCAACCCACCTGAAAAAAAAAATACCAACCTCAACCCATTTCAACCCGCTTAACCTACCTCAACCTACCTCAACCCATTTCAACCAACTTCAACCCACCCCTTCATAATTACATTCTCATTATTTTAACACACTTCAACCTACCACAAAAAAATATACCACCTTTAACCCACTTCAACCTACTTCAACCCACTTCAACCCACCTTAAAAAAAAAAAAAAACCAACTTCAACCCACCTCAACCAACATCAACCCACTTCACCCTTTTACCCACATCAATTTACCCACGAATAGAACAGGCTCTAAGAAAGTGGGTTCAAATCTCATAAGCAAAGTTGCACAAGAAGAACCAGGATACAACGAGAATCCACCATCACACAAAACACATGCCAAGACAAACCCAATTTTTCCACACCACTTTCTACCAAGCACCTACCTATTCCCGACTGCTAAATAGACCATAACCCTTCCTTAAGACAATTTTGTTTCCAGCCGTACAGCAATCTAAAAAAACCTCTTGGCAACATCTTTGTTTCTAGTCAAATGAAGTAATTCATCTCTCATTTTCTCAAGTAGCATTTTCCAGCTCTAAGCATCGATGCAATGGTACTAATTCCCCAAGTGTCTTTATCTCCTATCAGATTAGCTTCTACCCAGGTTGACCAAACAGTATGGTTGTGATCAATTTTTCCATAGCCACCTCACGCAATAAGCTCTGTTCCAAATAAGGAGCTCCTTGAAGTAGAGCCCATCTCCTCACATCATCAGTGAACTTCTTAGGTGGCTTCACAATCAACACCTGACACTCTGCATATTCTGCGCAATAATCACTAGCAGACTGCAAGCTGACTAGACCCACCTCAACAGACACCCACCCCCA
This sequence comes from Carnegiea gigantea, assembly GCA_029747015.1. Taxonomy (NCBI): domain Eukaryota; kingdom Viridiplantae; phylum Streptophyta; class Magnoliopsida; order Caryophyllales; family Cactaceae; genus Carnegiea; species Carnegiea gigantea. The sequence goes on from JAKOGI010000075.1 coordinate 256,514, forward strand.
AACCTGGCCACAGACCCATAGGAAAAAAGCGACCCCCCCCCCCCCCAAAAAAAAAAAAAAAAAAAAAACCTTCAAGAAGAGACTGAAAAAAGGGGGTAACAAGGGTAGGGGAAACATATGTCTTTCCTTTGAAAAGAACAACATTTGAAGAGGAAAATGATAGCCAAAGAAGAGCACAAACAAATAATTGACTAAGAATGGTATGGAGGAAGTACCCCAAACAACACCAGAATTTACCCAAGTAATTCACATACTAAAACCCCCAATTTCATACTCATAGACCTGATTTAAATCAACAAAATAATTTAGAGTTTGAAAGTAGGGAAGACTACCCACCTTCGGTTGCCCCTCCTCCCTGCGCTTGCTGCTTATTTCCCTCTTCTTCTCCTGCCGCCTGGTTCTCTTATTCCCTTCGGTGCCTCCTTCTTCGTCTTCGTTTAATCGCTTCTTCTTCTACTACTTCTTCCTCTCTCTCTCTCTCTCTCTCTCTCTCTCTCTGTGCGCGCCGACCGTGTAGGAACAACCCCCCCCCCCCCCCCCGGGGCACTTTTTCTCTCTCGCTTGGTCTTTCTCCCTCTTTTCCCCTGGTGCGGCACGTCGCCGGCTGAGAGTATTAACACCCCCCCCCCCCCCCCAAATTCTTTTTCTTATTAAAAAAATTCACAGATAGTATGTTTGGATTTGTGATCAAAATTGGGCAGAGGAGATGATGAAGAAAAAAACAGAAAAATTTATCAAATGATGTTGTTTAAAATAATACCTTCTAATCTACCCTTTTTACCTGATAGTGTTATTTTTTTAGCATAATTTTTAAGGTACTCATCTCATGTCCACCAAGAATTACTGTCTTACCCTTAATGAAGTACTTTGTTGGAGGAAAAACTAAAGAAATAGCTGGGCTATGAAGCTTGCCATTGAAAGTTTCCAAAGCAGAGGACACCAAGATCAGTAAAACCTTTAGAATCCAAAAATGGGAGGGAAAGAGGTGGCCGGTGGTGGTTTGTGAAGTTGAGATGGGGAAGGAAAGTTGTATTGGCATACAAAAATTTTTTGTATTGGCGAGGGATCAAAAGGGAATGAGAAGATCAGAGGAGGAATTGAGGGTTGAGAAAGGGTTATGCAATTGAAGGAAATTGGGTTGTGGAAGCTGGCAAGGGAAGTTAAGGGTGAGCACTGTACACGTGGTGTATTCGCAAAGCTCTGGATTGTGCATATCAATGAGGAGATGGGTTTACTTCTTCTGTGCAATGTAAATAGGTAAGTTAACTAGATATGTAATTTTTGTAGTTATATTTCTAGTATTGCTCTGTTGATAAGTCTATAATGCATGTCGTCCCGAGGTTGTTTATATGCTATGCAAAGAGTTGCACTTGTAATGTGGATGTTTATAGTGGTTAATCCAAAGATGTGTAGCGAATAACTCAGGATAAGTGTGAGATGTTGGAATAGATATTAGTAATTGTAGCGAGGTTGTCATGCATGTGCTCTGTGCAGTAAAGGTGCTTGTTTGATATGCAAAAATTTGCACGTGTTGTGGTCATTTATAGTGGTTAACCTGAATATATGTATTATATAACCCAGGATGGCGGTATGAAGATGAAATGGATATTTGCAATTGTATTGATTTCATGTCATTTATAGTTGTTAACCCGAATATCTTTGTTAAATAACCCAAGATAGTAGTTGGAGGATAAAATAGATGTTTGTAATTGTACTGTGGTTCTGTTGATGAGTTTGTGATGCATTGTGTGCATACAAATGATAATTGTGATAACCTAGATTATACACAGTCAATCAAATGTCGGAGGTGTTGATGTAGTGAAGGTAAGGGTTAATTGTGATGCAATTTGTGTAATTTATTGGTTGTAATATTTTAGAGAAGTTGTTGAATTAGAGCTAGACATGGCTTATGATTGAGGAGAGTAAAAGTTGATTTTGATTGTGCTGTGTGATGGCAAAGTGGAAAAAATGTGAGTCTTCAAATGGGAGAATGAAGGGAGGACATGCATTTACCATGGAGAAATTGGGTTTGCATGATGTGAGTATCCCATAAATTTGCAATTGTCTATCCCAGGGAAAACAGTGTAAATTGTTTTGCCATATGGTTCCGCCAAATTGCAATTGTATATTGCACGTTAAGAACTATGTTTTCGAATAGTTATGCAAAATGTGAGTTTCCCAAAAATTACAATTGAATTTCCCAAATTAAACACTCATTAGGCATGTCAAATGTATTTTCAAATGTGAGTATTTCAGAAATTACAATTATGTACCCCATGTTAAATACTGAATAGGTATGTGAATTGTGTTTCCAAATATGAGTGATTCTGAAATTACAATTCTATATCCTAGGTTGAACACTGATTATATGAATTGTGTTTCCAAAATGCATCTCAGAAATGCTAATTGTATATCCAATGGTAAACACTAAATGAGAATGTGCATTGATTTTGGTAAATATTAAGTTCCCAAAAGTTGGAATTGTATACCCTATATTAAACATTGAATAGATATGTGAATGTTTCCAAAATGTGAGCATCCTAGAAATTGCAATTGCACATGTCAGGTTAAACATTGAATAGGTCTGTGAATGATGTTTCCGAAATGTATCCTAGAAATGCCAAATGTCCGCAGAGTAAATCGGTATTTAAATCAATTTTGGTAAATGGTAATATCCCAAAAGTTGAAATTGTATATTTCAGGGCAAAAACTGAAATAAGTATGTGAACTATGTTTCCAGATATGAGTATCCCAAAAATTACAGTTCTATATCTCATGTTAAATACTGAATAGGTTTGTGAATTGTGTTTCCAAAATGTAGCCTACAAACGCCAATTGTATGTCCCAGGGCAAACATTAAATGGGCATGTAAATTAATTTTTGTGAATAATAGTATCCTTGAAGTTGCAATTGTATATCCCATGTGAAACACTAAATAGGTTCATAAATTGTTTTTGCATAATGTATCCCAAAAGTTATCATTGTATTACCTTTGCTGTAGAGGATGGTGACAATAGCTATTACATAATGTATCTCATAAATGACAGTATATTATCTCATGGTGTACACTGATAGATGACAAATCTTGTTGCATGTGACTATCTTGGAAAGTGCAAATGTATAACCCATGATATATACAACAAATAGTGCCGGTAATTTGTACTTCCCCTATAGTGCAGTTGTATGTACTTGTTGCATGGGTGTGTTTGGTCTTATTTTGTGGATCTTAGAATGATGTATTCTGATAATATCATGTAGGCGTACAACGAAGTTTAGACGTGACTCAAAAAGACGAGTTGGGTCGTCTATACAGAAGGGACAGGGATCGTCACATGCTGAAGGTCATCTGAAGGGGTCTGTAATGGATACGGAGTTGCAAATATCATCGGGAACTAAATTTTGACCTAAGGAGACACAGGACAATACAGAGAACAGTGTGTCATTGGTGAAGGAGAGTTGTGCAGATATTGGAGTGTCTACTTTCCAACAAATATACACAGTCCTCTCCCTAGCAGAACCATCTCCTCCAGCGGCATTTTGTCCTTCTATTATGGTCAACACTAACAATCAACTGCAAATGCACACATGATTTACAGCACCAATTCCACACTAAATATATACCAACTTTATAGCCCAACAAATCTGCTTCTAACTTCATATATCACATTAACCTGAGTTATAACAAAGACCAAATCAGATTGACAACATCAACTACCACATGATACAATATTCCCTAAGTGAATAACTTTATTCTGTGCATACAGATGATGATTCATTATTCAAATACATGCAACGCTAACCACACAAGACGATTACACTCAAATTACACACTACACATGCATAATTAACCTAGGTTATTCAAAATACATTTATGCGTTAACCACATCAAATCACAATATTAAAACATCACTCCCTTACTATCATCTTGGGTTATTGATATAGATATCCAGGTTAGTCATTATAAATGACCACATAATAAGTGCAAACCTTTGCATATCAAATAAGCCAACCTTAGAGCACATGCAAGAGACTCATTAACAGAACCATACTATAATTACAAACATTCATTCAATTTACCAACTATTATCTCAAGTTATCTAATACAAATAGATACCTGGGTTGACCATTATAAATGACCAACAAGTGCAAACTTTTGCATATCAAATAACCAACCTTGGAGCACATGTTTGAGACTCATCAACAGAACCACACTATAATTTCAAACATCCATTTCATTCTCGAACTATTTACCTGGGTTATTTACTACATATATCCGGGCTAGTCACTATAAATGATCATAAGAAGTGCAAACATTTGCATATCAAATAACCTTGGAGCACATACATGATACTCATCAACAGAACCATACTATATTTACCAACATCCATGTCATCCTCCTACTGTTATCCCAGGTTATTTCATACAGACGTCCAAGTTAACTGTTACAAATGACCATATAAGAAGTCCAAACCATTACATATCAAACAAGCAACCTTGGAACACATGCATCACATACTCATCAACAGAACCACAATACAATTACAATCCTCCATTTCATCCAAGCGCTAACTAACCTCAACTAAACGAACCCTGCATCACCTACATCAACATCCAAACTATAATCTTACAACAAATGTTTTCCTTCTAAAACAATGATTGAAAACTAGAAGAATCTCCATATTCTCCAATTTACAGATGAAATTCAACCACAGAAACTATATAACCATTTAACTTACCTGTTTACAATGCAACCAAAAAAAAAAAGTAATCTCTCTCCTCATTGACAAGCACAATCCATAGCTCAGTGAAGACATCACAAGCACAGTGCTTGCCCTCAACTCACTTCATAGCTTCCATAACCCAATTTCATTCAACTTTACATCCATTTCCCAACCCTTAATTCCTCCCCAAATCCCCTCATTTCCTTTTGATCCTTCGTGAATGTGAAATATTTGCTACACCAATACAACTTTCCTTCTCCATCTCAAGTTTACAACTCACCCTGACCCACCTCTTGCCCTGTCATTTTCAAATTTACAAAGGTGAATTAAGCTAGGTGTATTTCATTTTAAGAACTTTCGTTGCCAAGCTTTAAGAACCCAGATACATCTGTTGAGTTTTCCAACCAACTAGAAATACTTCATTAAGGGCAATGCAGTAATTCGGGTGGATATAATATAACTACCTCAAAAGTTGTTTCAGACAAAAATAATATCATTAGGAAAGAAATTTATGAACTGGTAAGTAGTATTTTGAACAACATCATTAAGTAAATTTTTCAAAAAAAGGTTAATTTAATCCCTCTTTTTGTTATTTGAGAAAAAATACAAGCAGCAGAGAGAGAACTTTTCACCTCTAGTAACTTTTATTAATCTAATTTTTATTTCCATTCGAATTAAGAAGCAATGGCGGAGAAGTGATGATGATGATGATGATAATAATAATAATAATAATAATAATAATAATAATAATAATAGAAAATACCTATCCCTTCCACTCCGTCCCCCTCTTTTTAATCCAAACAAAATTATATTAATTAACCTCTATTTTTTTCACTTGAAATTCAAATAAGGTGAAATTACGTCACTCCCATGGGCGGAGCTGCATTGGGGGAAGGGGGTCAATTGACCCCCTAGCTTTTTGAGGGGGAGGGGGAATTAAATATAAGATATTTTTATGGATAAACGAAATGGATATATATTAATTGGTTCACATACTTTCTGCAAATGTGCGGCTAGCAAGATGGTCGGCTGGTCTTTACTTGTTTCATGGGGTCACGGATTCAACTCTCATCACTCTCCTTCTGCGGTGCCTTTTACGTTTTTTTTTTTTTTTTTTTTGAGTTTTGTTCATTCATTTTTCCTAATTTCTGCATCTCGACTCTCTAGTCTTACTTTGCTTTCCTCCTCAGACGCTCTCTCTCTCTCTACCCAGCCCACCGCTCACGCACTCTCTCTCTCACTCTCTGTAATCTGCCCAACCCAGTCGCCAACCGGCCGCCAGGCCTGCCACTAGTGCCGCCACTTGCGCCGGCAGCCACCTCCACTCTTCCTCAGCTCTCCTCCTAACTCCTAAGTCCCAAATCCCAATTTGAGGTAACTCCCAAAAATTCTCAATTTTTGTTTTTAATTTTGTTATTTTGTAAATAATTATGTTTATTTTGCTAATTTTAGTTAGATTTATGTTAAATAATTGATTAACTTAGTGAATTACTCATGATTCATAAATTAAAAAATAAAAATTTTAACCTAATTGTCTTCATGGTTGTTCTTGATTGAAGATTTAAAGTTGGACTAATTTTAGTTGTAATTGCTTCCTTGTTTATGTTTAGTTTACTAATTTTTATTGAATTTGTGCTGAATAAGTAGTTAATTTAGAGATTTACTCATCAATTATAAAAGTTAGGTTTTGCCTTTCTTGATTGAGAATTTAAAAATTAGAATTGGAGTAATTTGTTGGTTGTTGTTTGTTTATTTATGTTAAATTTATTGACTTTAGATAAATTTATATATTATTAATCTCGCCCCCTTTACTTTGAATCCTAACTCCGCCCCTGGTCACTCCCCCTTCTTTCCCCTCCCCTCCTTTTCCCTCTCATTCATTAACCTTCTCTTCACTCTCCTTATATTCAAATAGTGTGTAAGGGGCTCTCCTTATATTCAAATAGTGTGTAAGGGTAACTTGGATTAGACAATAATATATTTTTGTTGATGTAACTTTTAAGAGTAATCCACAATACGATAAATGCTTTTTCTACGTGCTCCTATAAGCTTGCACTCTCACTTGACACACACACACACACACACACACATATATATATATATATATATATATATATATGCCTTTTGGAGTATAATTGACACTTTAGGACTATAATGATTCTTAGTGAGGTTTGAATTGTAGGCTCCAAACTCTCGACCTTAGGTGTTAGCGTAGAGAATCTCTAATCCAAAATAACGTAACACAAATCAATATAGGTTGTTTCAAGTGGTTAGACACTGGTTTTTCTTAGGCAAGGTCTTGGGTTCGAGTCTTGTGAATGGAGAGAATTTGTGATAGGAGAATTCTACTACGTATTGGGTCAAGAGCAGTTCGACTCCAGTTAAATTGAGGATTCAAGACCCAAAAAAAAAAAATGGCATAACACGAGTGCCATTTCAAGAAATACAACAAAATAACTTATTTTCAGCCATCTCATAATCAATTAATCAACATGGCTTATCCATTAGAATGATTAGACTAACTAATCCCCATAATTAACCCAATTAAAATTTCATGGCTCGTGTCTGCTTCCAGAAACCTAGCCTCCTTTTCTGTCCCTCCAAAAGAAAGGCGCAAACCTTGTGGTTGAAAAGACTACCATTGGCAAATTTGCCAATGTAAGCCCTAATATTTTCAATTACTATGTTTTCATATTGTATTTTCTTAGTTTAAATTTAATCTCTCCATTTGTGAGAGTTGGTTTACCCTCCTCTTTGAATGGGGGTACTATCTCTTCTTTTCGAGGAGTTCTAATAAATTTAGTTTCATATTCGCCAGATCTAATATGAAAATTGTTGGTTAATTGCACTGCGAATTTTCGATGAATATCAATTCATCGGATACAATATATGATAACATGTAAATGTTTTTACAACAAAATTATATTAGATCTGCGGATCTCCTTTCGAAAAACTATATTAGGAAACGAGTGTGTGGAAGACTAACGATCAGTGTGTTAGCAATTAGTTTTCTTAAATAAGATATTCATTATCTTATTTTAGATCCATATTCATTTGAATTTGATATATTTTATGAGTGTCATATGGCTTTTAGTCAATAAATTTATCCTATGCAAAAAATTTCACGGCTCTTGATTTTTAGTTTTTTAAATTATTTTTTTAAAGAGGAAATTTTTCAATCAACTGACTTTTCCAAATTGGCTGAATTGAAGCAAACTGGTAACCAAAATTTTTTGCGGTTTACTTAACCAAACCAATTTTTTTAAAAATATTTTAACATTTAAATCAATTTTTCGGCTCCATTTCTTGCTTATCTAGTTTGGTTTTCCTTTTTTTCCCCAACCCATAGTTAGGACAAGGAATAATTGGCTGAGGTTAACAACATATATTAGCCATTAAGAGCATTTAGGAGCAATTGAACATAATGGTTCGTAATTAGCAGCATTTAGGAATAGTTACAAAATAGTGAAATGTACTTTCTTCATCATAAGATAGATCTCATGAGTTGCGATTATGAGCCCGTAGTTTAAAAACACTAAAATTAAGGGCCTATTCTTTTCCGTAGGTAAATTGAGTGGGTAAAAGGGTGAAGTGGGTTGAAGTGGGTTAAAGTGGTTTAAGTTGGATTGAAGTGAGTTGAATTTTTTTATGTGATAAATTGAACTTGGTTAAAATGGTGAATATGGGTTGAAATAGGTTGAAGTGGGTTGAAGTAGATTGAGGTGAGTTGAAGTGAGTTAAGGTTGATATTTTAAAATTGACCCACGAAAAGAACAGAGCCTAAGTCCGCTGAGCCCCAGGCCCTCTCTCCCCGGCAGCGGCAGGTCTCAAAATGTTGGCTGATGCACTTAAATGGTACATTTCGGGGTTGGGTTTGAAGAAAGGAGTGAATTCATGAAATAATTACTACTAACGTTTTGCAACCCTTAGCTCAGGACAACAAATCGTTGAATATAACGTCCATCAACAACAATTCTCAGACGCGTCCCACTTTTGCTGGATTTAGAAAGATCCAAACGTAAACATCCTTATCTTTATAGATATGAATATTGTAGAAAGACCGATTCCAATATACCTGCATAAAAAAGTTTTAGAAAAACATTTTTGAAGTGAATATAACACCTACCGAATAATACAAGACCAGTCCGTTCGGAGACATCAATAGAATAAATACAAAAGCAAACCCACTAATATTTTGACATGCAAACGGATCTTACCAACTTTCTGAAATACACATGGGTGTTAAACTATTACTGCTATAAATGGCCTGAGATAATGGACGTTAAGCAGAGAAAATAATTTCTTCGGAGTCAAGAACTAGAAGGCGTTTCACTTCCCTGCAACTAGAAGCTCTAGAAATGTCGAAATGATGCATAGCAATCATAATACCAACACCGAGTTCATGACCTAGAATAGCCCTCAATTATCCATTTTTTTTTTTCCAAACTAGCATCTAGATTTATTTTTTATTCTAACCGGCGCCAAGTTGATTTGTTTTTTAATCAACACTTTATGGCATGTTAACGTAGAATAACAGGTAATTTATTTTTTATGCAATAACAATGATATAATAATAGAAAAAAGGAGCAAGAACAACCCATCCAATTCCAACCTAAGTCACCAGTCACCACCACTCCCACTGTCCTACTAGTGCTGCTGCAAGTGTGCCGCCACTACCACTACACGTGGGTGGGTCAATCGCGCCCCACCCAGCCGTCTTTTCTCTTTCTACCCAAATTCCCCATGACCATCACCTTCTTTCATTTTGGCATCCCAAAACCCCAAATACGTACCCACCACCATTCTTGAACCCAAAACTCAAACTCTTTCTCGCTCATCTCGTGACAACCCAATTTGGTCCCCATTCTCGGTTTCTTCTCTTCTTCCACCCTCTCATCTCTCGTTTAAACTGCAATTAATCATCAAATCATGTGGGGTTGAATAAGAATCCACAAAAAGAATTTGGGGGTGGAGACAAATAGGCAACTATGGAGACAGTAAAAGGGGCAAAAAATCGGAGTAGAGTATTGGCAGGTAGATGTGGTGGAGATGTATAATTCGCCAGCGTTGGACGGTGCGTGATAGCAGTGTTGGTGGTCTATAGAGTTTGAGAATGGGAGGAGGCCATCGGGGAGTTTGAGCAGAGAGAGAAGGGAAATGGTTGGGCGGTGTGTCAGGTGTTGAAAGCACTAGCATCGACTGACCCACTGGCTGGTGGTAGGAGTGGTGATAGCTGGTGTGGTGGCAGAGGTGGTAGGAGTCGGCTGGGTTGGGGTTTTGTTTTTCTTTCATTCATTCATTCATCATTATTGCTATTATTATTATTATTATTATTATTATTATTATTATTATTATTATTATTAAATTAAAATGAAAAATCATCAATTACTTTAGGTTATTAGATTATGAAGTGTAATTTCGAAAAATAACTCATAACTTGGTGCTCCTGGGGACAAAAATTAAAATTGCCTGCTAATTTGGAAAAAAACATGATAATTGGATGTATTTGGAGCTATGTAACCCCCCATGATAATGTATAACGACAGTGTAACCCTATGCATTGTATGCATTATTATGCAACCCACATTCCCCCCCCCCCCCCCCCAAAAAAAAAACAAGATAAAGAAAGAGGCAATCAACTAAAAATGATTTTCAAATTGGTCACCGCTCAGCCATCCAAAAATTTTATGCATATCTCCACGGAAAACAGTATATTTCCAAAACTCTTATATGTACCTCTAGGGGAAAAAGTATATCAAGTAACCTCATCAAAATTAGGCGAAAATTTTTTGGGATCTTAGAGTCGTTGCTATCTGACTGCAGGAACTCATTTAACCCTCTTCCCTTCAACAAAAGCAAGAAGCGGACAGAACAAAATAAGGACGAAAAGAAGAAAGAGTCATCTATGTAACAGCGTGATATTTACAGATGAGAACCCTAGAGAGAAGCTGGACAGCTGCACTGCTATGTTGACGATGAACAGTTGGAATTTGTGGAGTCGATTTTGATGACCCTGGTGTTGTATGATCTGCAGAACCCGCACTTGTGGTAAAGCCAATGAAAGCGTGCAGTCCCTTTTCTATCACAGTCGTTGCAGAGAATGTCCTGGATTAACACAAAATGAGGAACTCAAACTAGAAAAGGGTAGAGGCACAGGTGTGGGAGGTTGAAAAAAGGCTCATGCCTCACCTGACAGCGATCTCTATATTCTTCAGGCAGCTGTTCAGAAGCCAGCAGAGCGTCAAGCATACCGAAATAGACCTGAATGAGAAGCCCGCCAATAAGAATATTCAAGGGGAAAAAAATAAATCAGGCAATCATTTTAGAACTGAGAAGGCTCGTCATAATTACATCCAACAATATTAAAAATGCACTCCCAGATGCACTTGCCGTGTATTAAAGAAGTTCTATTAATTACACACTGTTGGTTAATAGCCCACAAATGGTCAAAGAAGAAATAATCTCAAGCAGTTTGGAGGAAAACAAAAGAAAAAAGAGCAGATCAATGCTACGAGTACTGGATCAATTATGTTAAATAGACGTAGTTTGCAAAAAGCCTTGTGGTTCCCAGATACACTCGAAGCATCCGACTCAAACGCAGTAGAGGAATTCATCCAAACAGTAATTTGGTCTCATCTTTTGATCATAATTGCTAATTCCTAATCTTCTATTATTCTTCAGCAAGCTTCACAAGTTCGTTAGTTCTGTGCCTGGTTATTTTCTAGTGCAATCTCAGTGTCCAATGATGACTTAACGTTTCTTTACATACCTGTAACTGCATAGGCCACATCTCTATTTGCTTTCTTTTCTACTCTTGTTTCATCTTATTTTCAATTATTTTTGTTCAACTCTTGAAAACCTATTTTTCATGGGGGAAAAACAGTTCTCTTGAACATGACCTCTCTACTTGTAAGGGGTAAGGTTGTGCATATCTAAATCTTTATAAAATCATAATTAAGAAGGATCCTTACTGACTGAGTTATTGTCAATGCTCTTTTCCTAACAAGTGTGCCCATTAAACTTGCACTTGGGCTTTCAGACCAGATGTGTCTGCTTTGGAAATCAATTGCTCTATGTTCAACCTCAAAGCAGTTTCAGTTCAGCACATACAAGAGTCCCTCCCTCTTTACAATGCCTGACTAAACCACTAGTGCAAAGATTGAACAAGACCAATATAGCACAGGTGTAAATCTTATTAATTCCGCATTCTATCTGCATTTAACTTAATAAATACAGTGACCGGCAATGAGAAATTTCCATGATAGTTTTTGCTCTTCAATCATTGATGCCCACATACACAGCAATATCCTAGAAATTTATTACGAGTTGTCTGAGTAGTTTTAACAATAATTACCGGGAAAGCTTCACGCCCCAGCGATTCGTGTACCAGAGAACAAGTGATCCAAAGCCTAGATTAAACTAAATTTGTGCAATAAGTGGCGATCCGCATTCCGGATTTAGCGATCCCGGAAGCATTCCCCGTAACTATGGTCTTTTAACTTAAGTGTTTTTTACCTTATAAATAATCAGTTGCTTGCACGTTTTGCAAATTGCCTTCACAGATGAGGAAAACGTGACATGTTTGGCTACAAGTTTGCTGCAGCAGCCATCACTTGAAATAGAATAACTGACATGAAATGAAATTTGATGAAAGGAAAATTAGGCCAAAACAGAGTGGATATATTCGCAAACTGATTTTTCAAGGGAAAAAACTGTTCAGAACCCCAAAAGGCTGTGCTGAAGAAGTAATGCCTTCGGACATATTGAAATGAAGCCATTTTATAATAGATCTCACCCCCACCCCCCCCCCCCCCCCCCCCCCCCAAAAAAAAAAACAAAAAAGAAAATACTGGAAGAGTTTGGGGATTGGATGGCTGAAGGGAAGGCAATGCAGCAGAGAGCACATATGGCCAAAAAGATGTATCTCTTGCACATAGTTCATGAATGCCATAAAAAAATCCTCCATCACTGTGCTCTTGGGTCATTACATTACTTGTTTACGTATGATCTCCATGCTAGGATTGATCCAGCACCAACTGGTAGTTTCAGGTGCAAAACAGCACAAGAGGGGTATTTTCACCCCCTAACTGCCCTATATATGGGCTATCACATCAACTAACACCAAAGTGAACATAAACATAAGATTCAGTCACACATCCACCAGGTATAACTTCTATCTATGAATGATCGTCCAAGTTTTTAAAATGTATAACGCGAGTGAATATCCGAAACAAAAGCAGACTATCCTTACCGCCATGTCACCCAACGACTTGCTGCAAATTGGACAAATATAATTGCTGCAAGTATAAGCCTGAAATACCAGAGAAGAGGAGAAATTTTCAAATCAATCTCAATTGAAAATCACAGAGATGAATTGCGGAATTGACAAATAGGATCAAGAAAACAAATTCTGATAGCCACTGACCTGGAAGCAAGCTGAATGCATATAGTGTCCGCAAGGTAGAGCTCTGACTGATGCACTAGATGTGAAGAGGAAATCACAGCAAATAGGGCAATTCGTTTCTAATCCTTTCTCACGGCATTTATGATCAACAAGCTTCACGCTAAGGCAACAATTGCATGTCATGCAATGGAAGAAGTCCGAGCCAAGTCCCTTCCCCAAGCGGCATAAATTGCAGAAGGGGCAATGATAGACAGTCCTGATAATTATTATTAGAAACCAAGAGAATCAGTAATTAGTCCGATTACGAGCTAGAGGGGAAAAAGTCAAAGGGGGGGGGGGAAGGTTTGCCTAGCTGCACTCATAATTTGAAGCAGCTGGTATGCCTCCAAGATCACAGCTAAGCGAGACTATAGGGCAAATTATCAAAGAAAAAGGTCCCATGCTCCCGCAAAATTGGGCAGTCCAACAACATCAGCCATTATGGATCCCATCTAAGTAGAGTCTGGGAGATCTAGATAGGCAGTCATACCCTTGCAATCACAGAGGCCAGCCATTCTTGGAATTGGATCACAATGAAAATAGAGTCTCAAAAGGAGGGGACAAAGACTACAAGTTTCCGTTAGTGCAATATACTGCTATTATCGCTACCAGGCTACTACTTCAATTGAAGAAAGAATTAATGTTTCCAAACTGATTTGGGGCTTGCTCATCCTGAATTTATGGAATTCTTGACTGAAATACTCAAGAGAACACCAAGCTATACATTTAATGCATGTAATACATAGAAGTTTTTCCCTTTACCAAAAACTATATGATCACAGGGCCAGCGACCACAGCATGGATTGATACCAAAACTGTTTAAGGAAAATTGTGATGCCCAAAGAAAACATAGAACTCAAATTAGACATTGTAGCAAATATGCTCCAAATTGAGCGTCCAACCTTTCTGGCAAAATTACGCTTCATCCCTCACGTCTAGGTTTAGACCTTAGGGTAAGCAAGCTCGGCGTATGCTTTTCAATGCCTCCAAATCTGGGAAGACATATGGACAGGTGCTCCAGATGCACACTAGACCAAATTTATCCCGAAACAGTATGATTGTACAAGGGTTAACTAATGTTAAGTGTACCCTGAATTCGCACAAGAAGCCCAAGAGTACAATATCTTCAAAACTATCAAAACTTACCATGCAATAACAAATTTTTATCTATTAAGGGACTCAAGTCCCTGTTGAACATCACCATCACGAACAGTATCACATTGTACAAACATTTTGCAAATTACCAGTCTGAATCCTGATATTAAAAATAGCACCAAATTGGTTCTCAGTGAAAGCAAATCCAACAGCTGCTATTTACCTCTCATCATCAAAAAATTTACAAATATTGCAGTAATACTTGGCCATGGAAAGTCCGTTGCAAGAAGGTGTTGCACAAACAGGTCCAACAGGCTGAACCTTGCAGCAGCGCATACACATCATTTCAGTGGTTGCCTTCCTGCAAACATAACAGAAGTGCAGAATAATAAATAGCATAAAATTATATGATGCAAGCAAACCAAAAGATGCAAACCTACCTGTCCATTGAATGGTCACTGACTTTATCATGACAAAACCGGCATGTAAATAATTTGCCACAGCAAGCCGCTCGAAGTTTGCAATTTCTCTTGTAATGTTCGCACCCAAAGATCTTTTTCTCAGGATCGCGGTATGATGGAGAGCATGCCATCTGGTCATGCCCATTTGAAAACTCACTTGTGCCTCCTTGAGGCAACTTCTGCTGAGCAGCTATCCAACGACTAACATAAATAAAAGATTTATATCATCAGAATAATGACTTCTACAATAGAAAAGCATGGAGGTGCAGATCTACAAGGGCAATGGACCTGGTCATTAGATTTTGAATAAGGTAAGCTTTTCTTCTTGGATCAAGACTTGAATCACGAGAAACCTTTCTTATCTCAGACTCAAGTTCACTTTGATTCATCCTGAAAATATCTTTCCATCCGGGTTTGAAGGTTTGATCACTGAGATCCAGAGAATCATAGACATCATGACCTAAAGAATCATATTTAAAAAACAAAATTCAGAGAGGAAAAACAGAACTATTCTGACATGCAACTACAATGGTAATACCAAAGTGAACAGGGCTACCACTTATATCTCATACATCTGAAGAAAGAGACAAACCTTGAGCATTAGTTACATCTGATGTTGAACATTGTTTAGAAGCAGGATTTCTTTCCCACCATTCATTGAGCCATTCACTAAACATAGTGTTTTTTGTCGCATGTTTCCATGTGTCCATCATCTTATTCTGTTCCTCCTGTGTAAGTGCAGAAGTCACCCATGGCAGCATGGACTGAAGCACCTCAGCTCCAGTAGTACCAATTATACGGCCTACAATTTTATCTTGCTCCTCCATAGAGAAGTGTTTCTCAAACAGTGGCCAAAGCTCCAGCTCTTCCCGGATAACATGTTGATCAAGAGTCACTCTTATAGATTTGCACATTCCCTGAAGCTTTGTGGCAAGTTCATCATATTTCTTCACATTATCATCAGCATCCGTGTAACATCCATTTGCATCTTCAGTTGGTCCAGATCTACTCAATGCTACATGAAGCTTCGTAAGCTCAGAGAGAGCAGATGATATGTCCTCGAAAAGTTTTTCCTCTTGCTTATGATCCAAAGTATATGAGTGACTAACATTGTGAAGAGCTTCTTTGGATTCCAATGCTGGAAAGACTATGTCATCCTCAGCATTACTGTGAGCCCTGTATAATCCCCACAACAGCCTAAATCTACCACTGAACTGCCTAAGAAATGCCTCATCACATCCACTTAACTTTCCAGATTCAACATCCAAATACTCCAAGTCTTTGCGAATAGCCTTGTGAAATTTAAATATGTTATCAATAGGTCCTGTAGCAGATCCAACATCCAAAATGCTTTTCTCATTCTCCCAGTTGAAAAGACTAGAGTTTAGGGAGGGAACAGTAGGACTAAGAGACAAAGAACGAAGAGATTTTGCAGCAGCCAGAGAATTGACAACCAGATGGCCATTGTTAACTCCCAAACCAGGGACACAGCAGGATAGATTACCACATGATAACTTTTGGACATTAACCCTTTGCTCATAATCAGAATTACTGACATCCTCTGCCAATATTATGCTTAAACGCTTGGAAGGTCTTGTCTCATCATCCGGAATAGGTACAGCATCTTTATCTCCAGAAGACCTTAAAGAAATGTTTTGTTGACTTAATTGATCATTATCCTCCCTAGTGATAAGTTTTCCCGGACAGCAGCCGGTTGCATTTGAGGACAAGCATATATCCTTTTTACAACCTTTACAAGCCCAACCAGAAAAAAGGGTAACCAGTGCAGAGTCTTCAGCTGGGGCTGCATTATGGGAATACACTTGTCAAAATTTAAAGAAATCAAACATTGCAAAGCCACAGGAACATGAACTTAGAGATAGATATTGCATGACATTTGAAATGTATCTAAAATCTAATACATCACCAGCCATGTGCATGTTTTTAAGGAAACACTTTGCTTCTTCTTCAGCAAGTGACCCCACCAACCATGGCAATACACGTTCAATCAACCTCAATGGCATCACAGACAGGCTCTGATACAGTAGTTCTCGCTGTCTTTGTGGAGAAAATAGCTTTCGAGCAAGTGGAAGCACCTAAAGTTAAGATGTAACTACATGAAAATCTTGAGGAGTTTAGAAAAATTAAAAAATTTACCACAATGTAACCATCTTTCAGATTTGAGAACCCATGTACTTCAGACAATAAAACAATCCGATAAATGATAATCAACGATTTGCACCATTTAAAATAGCCTAGTATATTTCAGCATAATTGATCATTGGCTGTATGCTTTCTATCCCCCAGCCCCAATAAGAAACATACCATGTGGTTTCAATTTCATAACATTCGAACTCCATTCTTACGTACAAACCTGGACTTCCTCATTGTGAAAATGCTGCTGTAGAGTGTCCATTATCTGATCAGCATGTGAACAAAGTTTTGAATAGAAATCAGCCAAAGAGGACTCTGCACCAACAATTTGTATGTCCTCAATCAAACATCTAAGCTTCTCAAATGCACATTCTTCATCAGCATGCTCCTGTGCAAAAGACAGTTCTGCATCTACGGCAGGGAAGATAACCTTATCTTCAGCAATGCTGCCAACAAACACATAAAGCATGTTTCACGCCAAAGAAACCGAACAAAAAAAGAAGCCATTAGGCTATGTGTACATTATTACAGTTACAGACCCAAATGGGATTAATGGTTTTGTCACAGAAAGAGGATACTAGAAAGCACCTCCTACAAAGAAGAATCACAAATCAAAAAGCAGAAGACCCTCTTTGGAACAATGACAGCCTTATGCTACAGTAACAAGAATTAAAAAACTTAAAAAAGAGGCAAATAAAAGTCCTCTTGAAAGACAACAGCAAAGGCATGCTCTTCTGCTACCTATGTGACCCATGCCATGACTCATTACTCTTTAAGAGTAAGAAGATTAGCTGAACTAACTGCAGTAATGGGGCATTGACCGGGTCCCAAGACCTTGATTTGCAGTTTTAAGAATAAGTGCAAGCATGCAGGTAAGCCAGAATTTCGTTTATGTTCTTTCAATAACCTACCAACATATCATTCAATCATTTCCCCATACTTTAGAACATCATAGAAATATCAAAACTCAACTTCAAGGAGGCAAAAATAAGAAGCAGCTCCCCAATGAACGTTGCTCTTGGCTTGATGTGCTAAATGAAAAGAGCCAGAGTAGGAAAAGAAACTTTTTCCTCCGTAATCAGGTGAACAATAAGTGATGCTTCAAGTTAGCTTTTCTAGTGGTGTACAGTCAACTTTTGACAAAGTATCAGTTCTGTTTCCTTTTTTTGGGGGTTGGGGGGGCGTGGGAAAGGAGGGGCTCCAGAATGCCCTGTTAATGTTGTTCTCAGTGGAAAATTAGTTTTGCTAGAACTTATTGTTTAATTGAATCGCTACACAAGCAACAAACACTAGCATCCAAACAGTTACTCAATAAACATATCAGAACAGTCAGGTTGCTGCTTTGGAGAAAGATGGGCTAGTGAGACACACCATTATAGAAAAGCCAAGGGAAGCGTAAACACCTATGGCTTGTTTCATTAGATGTAACTTAATACAAATTAATTTGTAATTCGGTTTCAATTACCATGTTTAGTTGCATGAGACTATTGTAATACTAAAAAAACATTACCTTGTAATCATGGTTACCACAAATTATGTAATCATGATTGCAATAGAAGGTTAATTGCATTACATTGCCATTACATCACGTCCAACAAAACACCATGCTAGTTACAACGAGCATGCCCTTCAGAGAACTATAAAATAATTGAGGGAGCCGAACTGAGATGTTGAGTTCAGCTCCAGATACAAAGAAAGTCTTAGGTTCAGCAACTTCCAGATTTGACTAGATCCACATTTGGCAAAACGCTCTAAAGGGTTCAAAATTCAAAAGACCAAATTAAGTTCCACTCCTTTTAGTTTAGAAAAACCTAAAACAACACGCTTCACAACTACTTTCCTCCCTCATGCTCTCCGTCCTCCCACCCCCCCCCCAAAAAAAAACAGACCAAAAAAAGTACAAAAATAGAATGAAGTAACATATATGCAAATTTATTTTTATTTTTTTTACCCTTCAAGGTGCAGACACCCAAATTTAGTACATGGCAAGAGATTTCAGCAGCAACACCGAAGACAACCTAATACTTCATCAAGTGATCTCAAAAAAAGAAATTCTACCTTACAGAGAGGGGGAGGGAGAGGAGGGAGAGTAATGGGTCCAAACACAAAAATTGTTAAAAACAACCACAACGAATGTTGAAACCCATAACCTTGTAGACAAGGCTCCTTTCATTATCTGAGAAGCTTTGCAAAATTTAAAAGTTGCAGCAGCGAGTAATTGGAACCAATATTTGAATAGCCGAGTAGTGCCGTAGGGGGCATAAGTGTTAGACTTGCATGCAATTGCAACGGGAACAGCCTCTTTATTATTCAAGGTAATGCGTAAGGTGTCCTGTATACGATTCCACTGTATTGGTTTGTTTTAGCTCAACCTAGTTGCCAAATATTTCACTCAAGGGGGGCAGAACAAGATCACCACAGCCAAGCCCAGGGCCTTACCTGTGAAAAATGCATACTTCAGCAATGAAGTGCAGCCTCTCATTAAATGTAGACAAATCTGAGAATTCCCCATTTAACTGTATCTTTCTAGCAGCTTCTGCTATTTCACTGAGTTCCCATTCTATCGCCCTATGCCAGTGCAATATCTCATCTATTGGGTAGGCAAAATCAGCAGAACTATTCAACTCTATGTGCTTTCTTTTGCCACTTTGTACCGATTCACAAGCACAAGATGCCGCCTTGGGTTGACCAACAAAAGTACATGCTGCACTGTCTATGGAGCCCTGCAACATGGGACTATTTCCACTGGTTGCATGACATTTTTCTGTTTTTGGTCCATCCATCCAGGTGAAGATGACCTCCATGAAGCAACACTGATGTAAGCAAACATGTGACGTAGTGCATATACCGACCACAGCATAGTTCAGATGCTAACCTGGTGAAGAAGAGCTTCATTTGGAATAATCTTCTGAAGGCATTTACGCATATCCTCACTCTCCTCAGAAGAGACAGAGGAAGACAGCCACGGTAGAAACTCCACCATCATATTAACAGGTATGCTGCACAAAAACTGCCACACCAAAGACGCCTGCTCCTCGAAGGAGAATTTTTCAATCAGCAAAGGGAACACCTGAAGATTTTACAGAAAACATAGAAGAGTAAGTAAGGAACGAGATTCTACTAGGCTGTATGGCATGAATGCTGAACGTGTAGCACTATATATAATACCTAGACTTAGTTCATCGAGGAACAAACAAGAAGCCAATAAGGTAAGCGAAGAAAGCACAAGCAATCACTTTACTTTGTTCAAGCCAAAACAATCATAGCCTGCGTACTAAACAATTCTTACTGGCCTAATATAGAAGAATTCATTTTTTCTGGTAGTAGTTCTTGACAGGCTCGAATCTTGACATTCAGAACTGATCACTTATGTTAGAAGATGCAACATGAGGATAAAGAGCAAGTCAATATGTCATCACCTGCTCTTCTTCCTTAGACATATGCTGACTGATAGAAGTTTGGAGGGCTCCTGTACGGGAAGCTAACTCTCTTCTGTAGCCTTCTTCATTTTGCACGCTCTTACTCAACAACTCAAACAATTTATCGAAAAGAACACTTTCGCCTTCATGCTCAAGAGAATAAGTTCTTGCCACATTCTTCACACGAATATCAAGAGCTGGGAAGATGACCTGCAATATTCAGCAAAAGATCATGACAGCCCCGAAAAAAGGGAAGGGGAAAAAACCAATGTATCAATATGGTTCTGGTGACTAGGCATTTTACATTTTGGTAATAAATCAAACCCCCACCCCCCCAAAAAAAAAGATCATGCTATAAGCAACAACATTGCCAAGTGCAACGGTTTTTACATAATAATGGCATCACTCATCCCCCGACATTAAACGCAAGGACATGTGCATGGTTCCATAGACAGACAACAAACCAGAAGACAAAAAGAAACAAAAATATGTTAAATTGAAGAGCAAGATCACATCATCCTCAAGCTCTGGAGCTAGTTGAAATCACTAAGAGGCTCTGGAATTTACAACAATTTCATACGTAACCAGCACAAAGTGGCAGAATGAAAAGAAAAACATCCAAAATGATAGCCAGAATCCTACCCATGGTACCTGTACAAGGAGGGAAATCTATTTTACCCAAAATTTTCATAAGATTCAGTCTGGCTCCAACTGGTTTATACCAATTCCGATAAATTTTGCCAGTTCCATAATACAGGACCAGTCCAACACTTAACTGACCAGCAGAGGCTATCAATTAATGATTGACATTTGAACTGGTCCACTTAAGTCAGTTCAATTCCAACAATTATGCTCAATAGAATCCAGCAACAATATGCGAATGGTGATGAACAATCTAAAGCCATGATTCACCAAGAAATTCGGAATTAAGGAACCTTAACCAGCACCGCTCGCCCCCCCGCAAAAAAAAGGGGGAAAAATAAAACAGTGAAGTTGTTAACATTGTGTCATCTAATCAAAGTATAGGTGATAAAGTCCTTGGGACCAATTGGACACTGTCATGAATTCGGATGCCAAAAACAAATGTAAGAAAGCCATGATAATTGTTTAGATTATTTTTAACAGTGAGAT
Source organism: Carnegiea gigantea (assembly GCA_029747015.1). Taxonomy (NCBI): domain Eukaryota; kingdom Viridiplantae; phylum Streptophyta; class Magnoliopsida; order Caryophyllales; family Cactaceae; genus Carnegiea; species Carnegiea gigantea. The sequence goes on from JAKOGI010000075.1 coordinate 277,938, forward strand.
ACTTTTTTACACGTGATGTGAGATCCTGTAGCATACATGGGTCTATTGCCTTTCATAATTTATTGGGACAGCATAATGACCCATAGCCAACACTACGACATAGTTTAAAATCACAAAAAAACAGAGCCTCTTAAGGCAACAGCAAGCTGGAACTATGTTGGAATTAACTGGATAGATTCAATAAAAAATTGCCCATGTTTGATTCTATGATGTTAAAAATTAACCATATGGAATCAACTTAACGCCCACATTTGATGCAACAACTGATATGCCAAGGAGCTTTGGCTCACTGTTAAATGCCGAGCCAATATATCAAGTTGTTCTAAAATCACGCCACAATGCTTGTTTCAAGCCATCACTTCCCTTCTTGACCGTTAAAATCTGTTACTGAAGCTGTAAGACAATCAGATTTCATATGTAATTACTTGAAGCACTCATATTTGAGACTAGAAACGCTTACAAGTCAGGGCTATTATTTTTCTTAAAAAATAGTGAGGGAAAAGTTGACAAGGATGTTTGCCCTATATAACTTCCACAGCATGGATAGAACCTTTTAACATTATATTTTCAAGTTGAATTAAAAATCAATAGTTCATATCTTGATAGTTGCGATTTTTGATGCAAGTAGTAAATAGTAATATGCAGAAGAGGCAGACGAAAGTTTGGCATTTAGAATTAGACCCTCCCATGTGTCGACCTGAATTAAAATCCGTCTGACAGAATCTGGGAAGTCACATGCATTCCATCGTCTCAACCTTATTATTTCTTATCAACTTAAGCCTATGAAGTAGAAAAACTTGCCTCCATTTAGCATACCTGTGTTGTACATCCACTCGGAACCTACAGTCTCCAGCACCTCAGACACGTCTTAACTAGACAGTAATATTGTGATATAGGCATTTCCACGACACACACACTGCACAAGCAGCTTATAGTTGCTCACATCAGAACACAAACACTTGTAAGAGACTAAGACCAATAGTGAAGAAAGAAAAACAACATACTAAATCAAATAAATACTGTTCTTCATCGGTGTGTCCATCCAGCATGTCACAGACCATTCTTTTTCAAGAATTATGTGTCATTGTAGAGCTGTGGTCATGCCTCATATTAGCGACTGAGTTCTTGGGATTAAAACATTCACAGGTATAACATTTGAGAACACACAAGTTCTTTTTTGAAAAATAAACAAATAAATTTTAAGTTCAAACTTCCCACTATGATAAAGCTTTCCTCCCAGTTACATTCTTTTCTTACATTAACTATCGTATCAATTTGTGTCAAAGAAGACACCTTTTCCCCACTAGGTGAGAAGATAGGGTTTCTTCTAACAGAAAGAGGAAGTCATCTTCCATAAGAAGAAAGCCTATCCTACCCACTGTCCATAAACCACAATCACTGTCTCAAAAAGATGAAAATAGAGTCATAGAATCAATTGTGTTGTTTAAACTCCAAAGCGAACAAAGAAGAAGTTCAATTGAAGGGAAAAATGTTTTTATTGAAAATATCACTATGATAAGACTTTTCACAAAGAAAATGTCCCATTTCCGATCAAATAAGGCCTAAGATTACCAAGGGAAAAGTCATGAAGTAAGTCATGAAGTATGCTTCTCTTCCCCCTTTCTTGCTGCGACAGAGTGGTAACTTTGTAATAATTAGTAATGTGCCAGACTTCCAGGCTTACATTCTTCTTCTGGTGGGATCTTCAATCTTCCCTGACTTTTCTGAACTTCACCATTTGTGGATCATTCACATTGCTCAATACTTCATTTCATTTGATTCAAATTAGTCATACTAATAGAACCACTCCAGAACAGAAAACAAACACTAGAGAAGAAGGAGGTCCAACATAATATAGTCATTAAAAGGTTGCAAAAAATTTTGATTGATTAGAGTCAGAACACAAATTAATATAAACACAGACTAGATAGTTTGAAACTTATTCTCCTTAGACAAGTTTTCGGATTTAAGTCTTATGAATGAATAAAATTTGTAATAGGAAAACTCTGGGAATCCTTGACACTCCTTTAGGTTACCCTCCTAGCCGTAGAAGACGTTCTTCCGACTAGGGGTTTTTTGCCAATAGGGTACATCCTAGACTCCTCCCGTTTACTATTAATGAAATGATTGATTATCTATTTAAAAAAAAAAAAAGGAAGAAGAAGAAGAAGAAGAAGAAGAAGAAGAAGAAGAGAAGTTTCCAAACAAGAATGGAGCTATTCTTTTCAACTGTGCATAACTGCATTATCCTTGACACTGCCAAATGTTCCATCACAGATAACACCAGTCACCAGCACAATGATCACCATCAATGATAACAACCATGGGTATCACAATTAAGTTTTCAGGCATAATAATACTTTTTCCATAAGCATGGCTATCGTTAAACTCCTTAATCAAAATGACCATAGCTACTTATACACCATTGATTTGATACCCAACTTCAATGCGTCCCGGCATGAAACTCATTCATTCTTTCATTACCAAGGTGCAAAACAAACACAATAGTAATCCACACACAAAATTAAACACCACCATTCTCAAATTTGTAGCTCGATTCCAAGAATCAAAATAACCACAATTCAATTTTACAATCAAAAGCGCAATAACCAAAAAAAAATCTGCAACGCACCTCATCCTCCGCATTGCAATGATGCTTGTAAATGGACCTTAGGAAGTGGTAGCGCTCAAGCAACGGCTTAATATCGCTCTTCTGATTGGTGGCGAAATCAACGGCGGCGCGATGGAGGCCTTCGAGCTCGGACTTTATGGCTTTATGGAAGAACAAGAAAATCAAAATCGGAGACTTCTGAGCCGAATTTTTGGCAGAAACTTTGGAAGAAGTTGAAGATGAAGACGTCGGAGGCGAAGGATCAACTGCGTTCACCGGGCCAGCCATTATCGCCACTCCTCCTCCTCCATCTCTATGCCCCATCCCCGTCAATGGTGTCGCCATTCCCAATCCTCAATACCACACACTCAATCAGATCCCCAGATTTTCGAAAGTCCGAAGAAAACCTAGACCTCCATGAATCCTCCCTCTCGCTCTCTCTCTCCTCACTAGCACGAGAACACCATGAATCCTCTCTCTCTCTCTCTCTCTCTCTCTCTTTCTCTCTCTGTTCGCTTCTTTTTCTCTCGCCTCTTGTGCAGGTGTGTCCCTTTTCTAATAATCTAATCTGTTCGGAGGGACGCGGGGCGAAATGAACGAAGAAAAAGGGGGAGAGATTTCAAGTAGCTGGGTGAGAAGACGACAGTAGATAGTTGGGCCACATGGCAGGAGTTTGCCAAGGTGTGATTTGGAGACGTTGGACGTAAGACGAAAATGCCTGACACGTGTGCACAGCACGTGTGATTCCTCATCCACCACGGACCTGCCAAGTTTGCCTTTCCCCATCGCTCAGCCTGTGCCCTGTTGTGAGTGCTCATGTCTGGCATGCATTTAACTTTAAGTCGTTGTAATCAAACTAGGCTGCCATTCAACCCGGATTAAAGGATCAGCGAGTCTCACACACGACACGACGGTCTTATGAAAAATTATTATAAGATATAGTAGTTATATAATTATTTATTTTTGGAAAAAATTAAAGCTCTTGTTATGTGAGTTGTCTTACAATAAATAATTGTGAACAATCTTATAGAAAAATTGGTATTAAAAGATAGTAATTATTGACTTAGGTTTGATTGTGTCTGTCATGTTATGTTATCAAATTCAACATGCATTTAATCGTTCAATTTGTAAACGTTATTCATAAGTCGAATTGATTGTGAGTTACGTTAATATAGGATATAAGTTGAAGACTAAACTGGTTAAATAAAGTATTGAATGTACTGGAGTAATAATATTTAACATTTTTCACGCACTAGCACTCCTCCAATAAAGTAAGATCTGTATATTTTTGTTAACTGTTATAATTACCATTCAACTTATTTGCTTTGATTATTTTTAGATGTAAGGTGTCAAAATCAATGCCAGACACCCGTTGTAATGAGTTTGTCAGAACTTTTAGCTCAATTTTTTTTTAATGGATAAGCGGGCCCAACTCATTAGGCCCCTATCTTAAGGATACCCAATGGGTCTTAACAGACCAAGGGGTAAGGGGTGCCAAAGCCTGAGCACAAAGCTCAAGAATCAAGCCCGTTGCAAATTTTCATGCACAAAACATAATTTGCTCCCCTCGTATTGGAACCCGGTTGGGTAAATGGACATGGGCACTTCCAACCACACAGGTTAGGAGCTCTTCGGCACTCAATTAATATCAAGTGTCCTTTCATACAAGAAACCTGAGATAGAATCTTGTTGTGTAAGCTTCTTCTAGCTGTGGGAGATATATGCTACCCAACCAAAAACCTCTAGGAATGGATATTTAGGGTTTGGCTCATCCCTCAATCCCAGTTGTTAGATTATAGTCCCTATAATACAAGTAGACGTAATCAAAGACTATTAGTCACTGACTTTATTGGAAAATTTAAGAAAAAGATAGCCTAAATTCAAAGGCATGACTTAGCTTTAGGAATTGGAGGAACTCAAAGATAAAAAATAAATAAATAAAAACAAATTTTAAATTTTGGGAAGAATGAAAGTTAAGTGAATGGAAGTGTAATATAATTTTCATCCTGCCAGTGGCACGTCAAGGTCCATTAGGATGCCCTATACAAGGGTCTAATGGATTAGACAATTTAACCTTTATTTTACAACCTAAAAAAAAACTGTTTTCAATGTCAACGTTGGGTTATTACTAATGCAAATGAGTTAAAATGATCAGGTACCTATAGGACAAAATCTAGTTAATTCATTGGACTCCACTTAATTAATAATGTTTGAAAGATACTGTATCATATGTCTTGGTCATTTGTACTATATGTTTGGTCCAATAAATTTTATATTTATTTTTTCTTAACTTTAACCATATCAACTGTTTAAACAGCCCATTCAAAATTATTCTCAAAAACCAACTGACGTATTCATTAAACAAAAATCCACATTTCTGCAATAAAAATAAATTCAAACAAATACAAAAACATAAAATAACAAAATTACTATATTGTGCAACTAATCAACTCCTTTCAATTGTGATGCATAATTTACGCCTCCAATTCCAAACAAGTTTTAAACATCATAATTGAACTTTTTCCTCTCCTGCTGACAAGAAATCCATTTAATATTGTCAAATCATGGATCAAATAATGCAAAAAAAAAAAAAATAATCTTATAACATCAATTCTTTTATTTTTTCCTTTTTTCCTTCGAATTTTTAGGTATTGGGTGACAAAACATATTTGCAAGGTCCCGGTAAGAAAGCACTAAGATTCGGGATACATCATTGGGATGTTTTTCCCCCCTGTTTTTGGTACGAAGTTTTGTCTTGTTGCTGATGAATGAATAAAATGCAAGATGACGTGGGGATGGATGAATGGTCTTTGGGATGGCTTAGATTAGATTGCTTTGCTGAATGTTCATAATGATGTGATGGAGATCGACAAAGAAAAGTGGACCAAAATCAGCTTTCCATAGTCGGTCTTTGTTTTTTTTTTCTTTTTTTTTTTTTAATAGGGGTTGAAGAGTATGTTCTTTTCTTTAAAAAATATGAGTTGATAAATAGATGTAGTTGATTAAAATTAGTAAAAATAAATTTAAATGGGTATTTTTTATTGAAATATATTGAAATTGATTGAAACAGATTAAAATGGATTAAAATGGGTTAAAGTTAATTGAATTTTTTTGTATGATGGGTAAAAGTTGGTTAAAATAATGAAAAGTGAGTTGAAGTGGATTTTTTTAATTGAAGTTAGTGAAGTTGGTTGAAGTTGATTGAGATTGATAAATTAGGATTTACAACGAAAAGAATAGGGTCTATTAGGGCGTGTTATTTTCGTTGGAAAATATTGGTTGGTAAATGGGTGAAGTTGATTGGTATTGGTTGAAGTGAGTTGAAGTAAGTGTTTTTTTGTTAAAGTAAAATGAAGTTGGTTGAAGTAGGCAGAAGTTGGTTGAAGTTGATTGAAGTGGGTTGAATTATTTTTTATGTGATGGGTAGAAGTTCGTTAAAATAGTGGACAGTGGGTTGAAGTAGTTGGTTAAAGTGGGTATTTTTTATTGAAGTTCATGAAGTGGATTGAAGTAAGTTAAAGTTGGTTGAGATTAGTAAATTTTGATTTACCAATGAAAAAAACAGGGCCTAATTAAGTATAAACCGAATCTAGACAAACACGCATGAAAGTGGAAGTCTTTTTCCATTCAACTAATTAGGATGAGGTTTTGTTTATATAAAAAAGAGTAAGTTGCTCCATGATGGACTTGAAAAGCAACCGATAAGTAGGGGTGTCAATTCTAATTATCCATCCAATTACGCTGCTCTTTGGCTTAGCTTTCAGTAAATTACATACCATATTATAAAGCTTTGTTTTAAGATGTCAACATAGATTGGCTTGAAGGGTTTGAAACTTATTCTCCTGAAGTGATGTTAATTGAGCTTTAATTTTCTAAATGAAGTAAATCTGCGATTAGATAACTCTTTCTTTTTATAGGTCAATAATAGCTTGACCCTAGTGGCATAGGCCAAAGACCAAAAAAATGTATGGGAGCATTTGGTAACAATAGTCGTTTGGTCAAAAATAGTTGCCTGAAAAGATTTTAGCTATTTTGATCAAGCCAAACAACCAAAGAAAGTTTGATCAAGAGTTGTTTGCAATAGTTGTTTGGCTCCAAAAACCTCTTTTCGAAAAAGTTATTCCCATTAGCCTTTGAGAAAGAGCTTTTTGTAGAAATGACATAATTGTCCATCAATTTGAAAAAATTAGACCACATTTCATAAAAAAACAATCCATGAATAAGGGCATAAATGAAAATTTACTAACATATTTTTTAGAAATAGCTTGTTTTGGCCAAGCACTTTTTCTAAAAGCAGCTAACACAAATAGCTAATATAAACAGCTAGACAGCTAACAACTGTTTGTCAAACAGAGTTTGTAAAATTTAAATATCCTTTTATGGCACGTATGTTACAGTACTTTTCCATTCAAATTATGCTACTTAAAAAAGCTATGAGACTTGATCTTATATGTCAACTGTATTTTTGATGAGATATTAAATCACATTACACCATTTTATACATGGTCCATTTAATCAGACCGTACAACAAAAATATTCCAACAAATGAATGAAGAAGTTGTCAATAGATTTATCAACATATGTTGGTTTAAGTGATTTGACACTTGTTCTCCTTAAATAAAATCTTGAATTCGAATCTTGTGAATAGAGAAAATCTGTGATGGAAAAGTTCTATACCTTATTGGTCTAATAATATCTCTACTCCAGTGAAATTGACGATCCAAGACCAAAAGTTTTCGACAAATTTATCTTCAAGGTTATGTGTTGTCAATCTGCTCAAAGAGTTAATATCTAAAAACAAAGAATATGATGTTGGCAAAAAGAATGCAATATTAAGAAATATATGAAAAGGATAAAACGCAACAATTTTCAAGAATGAAATCTTCAATCCGATAGGTACCTTAATACAAGTTTAAGCATGCCAAAGTTGAATGACGGATGACGATATATTCTTACTACAAGATACTTCTATCTTCTCTTAATCAAAATTAATGTGGTACATGATTTAAATTTATCAAATTTTTAGCAGTTCCAATTGACTATGAACTTTGGAGTTCTAGTATTCGCAAACTACACGACAACTACAAATGATGCCATAACCGGATTAGCTTTATCTGCATAAAAATATGTTATATACGTAATTTTTAAATAGCGAAATTTTATCAAGAAGAAGTATTTTACGCAATTTAGAAGCAATAATACCCTTCTACTATTTAGTCATATAATTTAATAAATGATATTATAATTTTTAATTCAAGACAAAACACTTAATAAGTAGTTTGTAGTAAGACATTGATCATTGTTTGGTGTGTATCCCAAATTTCTTATTCAGCCCAAGTGGTGTTTCGCTTCTTACAGAAGGAATTTGGTGATTTGTGGAAATTATTTTATTTCCACATTTTGGGTTTGGGGCATGATCTTATGGTTATTTGAATCCAAGGCATGATCTTAATTATGGCCAAAATCTTCTTAGGCTGGTGCTTGGAGCCTAAAGCATGATCCTGCAGTTGAGATCTTCTTAAGGTTACTTCACTAAAAAAAATACTAGGTTATTCAACTTAATTTGGTACAATTGACTTGAATGTCTTTTGGCACGTTTGGAGGCATACATGAGAAGTTTATCCACTATTCCAATTGTGGTTAAGAAAAGTTTCATTTAATGGGAGTTTCTTGGTGAAAGTTTTGAGAAATTAAAATCAACGCATGTAATTGATCTCGTAGAGATCATTTCTCTCTTGTGGATCTCATTTGTACTTTCAGGTATGTTGGAGATTATTCATTGTACTCTTTATCAATTAATGGATTTACTGTGTTCGTCCCCACCCGTGGTCTTTTTCTTAAATAGATTTTCCATGTTACATCCTGTATCCTATTTAGAGTTTAATCTTTTTTATTTTTCTCAATTTGTTTTTCATAACATATCTTGTTTCTGCTCATTAATTGGTCAAATACTAACCCTAACAAATGATATCAAACCCAGATTTAGATCCTGATTTTATCATAGCTTTGGCTATAGGATGGTTACTATCACAATATTTGATATGAAGAAGTTTGAGGACAAGATCAGCTTCAATTCATGGAATTTGGTCCAAGGTGGAGTTTGTTAGGTGTGTGTCCATAACCCAAGTGGGGTTTCGTTTCTTGTAGAAGGAATTTGGTGATTCATGGAACTCATTTTTATTTTTATTTTTTTGTAAGAAATGTAAGTACTACATTCTAGGCAACCCTTTTCGCAAGAGTTATCCCTAAATTATTCTCAAACAGGATACAATAAGAGTCTCTATGTAAGACATGATTCTATACTACTGTGGAATGTAAAGTGAGTCCCAACTTTACCACCCAGTCGGCTGCGTGACTGCCTTCTCTAAAAATATATTTAACGATTACATGATTACATGATTAAAAGTAAGTCTGGATGCCGTGTATCAAAACTTGTAATGTCCATGGTGCTTGTATGTGTCCTAGTACTGCTTGAATGAGAATTTTGTTATTCCTTTTGATGTGAATATTTGTATATCCTTCTTGGACTGCAGCTTTGATCACGTTCCTCATTGCCGTTGCCTCTGCAACCAATGTTGAACTTGTTCCCAGGCTGAATGTTGACTCCTAGATAAATTTGTCCTCCCAATTACGTATGACATAACCTCATGTTGCACTGTGAGGAGATTTGGATCCATCAAAATTGAGCTTGATGTATCCCTCTCGTGGCATCCTCCATGCAACCCAATATGTCTTCTTATTGGTTGACGACTGGATGATGGATGTTGGATGGTTGTGTGGTTTGTGTGAGTTTATTCCTTACGCGCCATTCCATGCTCTTTTTGTTCTTAAAAAGTGCTATGATTGATTTGGTATGTCGTTGCAGAAAATCTGATTATTCGTTGATTTCTAAATGCTCTATAGGAGCGCTATGATTCTATCCATCTTGACTGATGGCTTAGACTGTTTAATA